>SWEM01000334.1:0-33757 GCA_019593585.1 Nitzschia palea | reverse complement strand
ACACCAGTAACCGAGGGTACCTCCGCTGCTTGCAGTGGAAGGGGTGAAGGAGTGGTTCAAATGATTGGCTAAAAAGCGAGTTGGGAGTTACCTGGGGAGCAGTGGTATATGTGACAGCTACCAGAGAATCTAGCTTTTAGCTTTTGCCTCCATCGAGATAACGGATTCTGCGTTTCTGTTTTCTGTGATGCACCGATGCCTTCGGCAAATTTGAAAATAAAGACAACGGTCTCGAACCTAAACGTCGATTTTCCCGTCTGTCGATATATGCCCCAGCCCCATCTGTCGGTTGTGTGAAGGCCAGCGCGCTCGGCATCAATTGGCAAGGAACCCGATACACGTACAAGGAACGCTACCAGTTACGTAAAGTACGTACCGGGTATCTGAGGGGCATGCACGATGCCGACAGGCAGACGCAGAGACATCGGCACAGATTTCGTTTTTCGCATGACTGCTGCTTCCGGATATAATTTGGCGAATGGATATTATTCAATTCCCAGTTTGACCAACCTATTGTCCAAATACGACAACATGAAACTCTTTCAACTTACTGCTGCGTTGCTATTGTGGGAGACGGCATCTGGCCAGCCAATCACCTATTGTGGCGACAAACCATGTCTCCGTCCTATCAACGGCCACTCGTGTGAGGATCTTATCACGAACTATCAGTTCCTTGGTTCCTGTTGCAGACTCATTGACATTCCGGCCACCGGAGGCTGCCGTGTCGAAGTCGGTGGGCCTGGAACAGCAAACTGCGCCTGGGTTCCTTTCTGTGGATCCTGTGACCCCAATGGTGATTCCTTTTGCGGCAGAGAGTATCGCACGGACACAACTACAGAGTGTAACCCAGCGGGATACGATGCTTTGGCAATCCAAAGGGCATGGAATGAGACTGCGAATGCGACCTCTTCACCAGTGCAAGTGCAAGGAAATACGTCGGTAGCTCCATCGGTCTTCTTTGCTGAACCGCCAACTTGTCCTCCCACCACTTCACCGGTAGCAGCCAGCCCCACCACTCCACCTTCACCATCGGGTGGTGCCTCTATCACTATTCTTGTCGCCGCAGTTGTTACAGGAACGCTATGTGCTACTCTATTCTAAGTCCTTGAACTTGTGCAATGAATTCGGTCATATCATGGGGCTGGACGAAAGATGAGTCAGTTGTTGCTTGGTGGATTCCTGTGACCGATTGTTTGGTCATTCCTGTTTTGTAGATTCTCATTACTTTTAAGAAGATCTCAGTGTAAATGTGAAAAGGTTCCCATTGCTGCTTGTAGTTTCGTTTGATTTCTGACTATGTGAATACAGATCATGCCGAATTGTCATTTCAGTAGGTACCGAGTTCACGTAACTAACTGGTAGTATTGTATTTGACCAGTCACACTTGTCATCAACAACTATGGGTCGTGTGTTCCGGATACAAATGGTGTTGACTCCAGCGAGTCAGTCATGAATACCACAGCTATCCCAATTCATTTATCGAGATATCTTCTAAATTCCATCCACAAGGAGGCTATGTTTTGTCTAGTAGGATTTTGTTCCGAGTCGTGAGTGTGCATGCAATAAAATGTAGCTACCGGTAGTTAGAGGAATGCGATGTGCTACTCTATTGTAAGTCTTGCCACTTATGTAATATATTTTTCGTATCATCGGCTTGACGAACGGTGCATCAAATTGCCGCGGTGTCGATTCCTGGGAACGGTTGCTGTTTGTACATATTCACGTTTTTTTATTCCCGCTGCTCTAAAGTTCCCATTTCTTATACTTTCTCTTAGACTTCGACAGGTAAACCTTCAACAGCAATATCTAGGGCACTACCGAGGACGTCTGACTGTGCGTATGGATCAGGGAGAGGTGGAAGAATGGACTCAATCCTTGGGCTTGTGGACTGATTAGCATTAGACCACAAACATGCATCATCAACTGGATCAGTTTCCAAAGTAAGGCCACTACTAGTAGTTTTCTTGCTGTTGCGCAAGCTGAGAATTTCATCGCTTTCAAGATAAGGCGTTCTGAGATTCCTTTGTTGACCAATCCATCGACCACTGGCATAACCAGATGACCAAACGTGGTCTTGAAGCTCCATGCCGGAGGCACTGGATCTCGTTATGGACCCATGAACGGGAGTATAAGCCATACGTTGAGAGTCATCCGATCCCAAGCTGTCATGAATCTCTGTACTCTCGTCGTCGAAAGAATCCTGTTGCTTGGATTCTTGAATTGGGAGATGCTTGCGATCTAACCAATATTCCAACAACGACGAGTTTCTTTCGGCCTTTGTCGCAAGCCCATCTCGATTGTCTGGAGTTGGGGATAATCGCTGATCGAAATGTTTCGCATTGCGAGAATGCTCTGTCGTAGAAATCTCCTCATCCCGCGACTCTGATCGTCGCAGTGCAATCGACGAGGCAGATAATAAAGCCATGCTGCGCATCGACGAAGACAGACTCTTTCCTGAATGAGCACTCTTTAAAAAAGTCCCAATCGATGTATCGGAAGAATTGTCACTGTTGCCATCGACACTAGTCCAGCCTGATTCATCTTCCTCCGTGTCGAACATGAGATCCAAGTCAGCCGAATCGATTCTATTTCTTTGAAAGGCCCTTGGTACACGCTGCAGGGACTTGTTGTCACCTTGACTACTGATCATCGATGGGGCGTGACTGCGATGGTCCAGGTCGGCATAACTTGCAATGACATTGATTTGGCTCAAGTCTACTAGATTCGACAGATCAATCCCTCCTGGTACACGGTCCAAATCAGTGAGTGCTTGGATATCTTTGGATCCTGCCAAGTCAACATCTGAGTCACAGTGATTTATTTCTGCAACACCATGGTCCATGGCAAAGCTAGCAGTAATCGTTGACACGGGAGAAAGAGATCCCTTCTCCACATAGTCCCAGTCATCGTCGGGGGACAAACAAGGAGGAGGAAGTCTTGGAAAACTACCATTCTGTTCCATAGTAGTAGAACAACTTTTTCGACACCACAGACGCCCCATCCAAGACTGCGCCGAACTATTGATCTCGGGACCATTGCAACACCACTTTCCCCGTCGACTCTCTTGATGACATCGATTGCGCAAATCATAGACATACAGTGCAGCGGTACCAAGAATGACCGTCGAAGCAATCGCCATCATGACCGCTGGAAGAGTGTCATAGGAATCAATGTTACCATCGGACGCAAGGTTGGACGAGTCACTGGGAGATTCGCCTTGTGCGGCATCAAGATCAGTCGATAAAGGCACCGTATCTCCCAGGAAACGACGGTTGCCGCACTGAGAAATAGCAAGTCCAGTCGCACAACATTGATGAGAAATCTCTCCATCTTCTACTTGGATTAGAAAGTCTCCTTCAGACTTACCAATGGTCCACTGCTGCTGAGTCGTGTGTATGTTGCTGCAGCATTGGAATAGTGTGTCGGTATTTCCTCTCTTGACAAGGAATTTTTCTTTAGACTTTCCAAAAGAAGCACTAGTATACATGCGACAATGCCACTCCACAACCAGATCGAACAACCTATGCGAGATTTCGTGTCTTTGGACGAATTTATTTTCATTGTCTTGAGAGTGATCATTGTTTTCGTGATGATTTGTAGCTTCCGGCGAAATTTACCCTTGAGTTGTTTGTTGTTTGGTCAATGCCAGAAACAATGAAATACTATGGTAACCATCCTTGGGAGATCATGGAGAAAAAAACGAGGAGTGATCCTCTTTACATTTGACATTTGGAGTGAACCACAGAACCCCCGCCTCAGATGATTTCTTGAAAAACCGCAGGATTTTGCCCCATCGTTCGTCGTGGCCTTCCACCGGTTGGTTCCTCGAGAACTTGACTGTGTGATTTTTCCGTTGGCAGTAGCAAGTGCAGTGAGACTCTTGATTTCACTATTCTACGGTAAATAAATGTGTTGTGGGACAACGTTTGGCAACTTGCACCCATTTCAGGAGGAGTTGTCATCATTCTTGTTGGCGGTAGAAGTAATATTGCCTCTCACAACAACTGTATCTTCGTAACTGTTAACCGGCACCCGTTTCGGAAACTTGGCTGACGACGTACACTCGCTATCGGCTCGAGAACATTCTTCCAAACGAGCTGACACAGTCATGGATGAGGTGCCTTCTAGGGTCAAACAAATAGAAGTTCCTTTCCAGATGATAAATAGAGAGGATTTTTATTTTGAAAATTTGAATAATATTTCAGGAAACGTTGTGTTCGGATCATTTCCCAAACCCTAGGAGGTGGCCTATGGGTCGCTTCGCTTAATTTTGGACCGAGAACGCGAAGGATTCTCTTGGTGAAATTTGTGAGAGCCTCGGAAAGCAGAATTCCACCCAGTGTCATCAACCGTGCCAACCGAAGCACACTAATGGTCTGATCAAAAGAAATTCAAAGACAACAAACGATTACGATAAAGGAGACAACGAAGTGCCAGGATGATCTACCCAGGAAACGCGAATTGGGTCTGGGTGGATTTGACGGAAGGAATCGTCTCCCACCAAAACGATGATGATTGCAAACCTCGAAAAAAGTGTGCCATTCACAAACCTATTCGAAACCGCCAATGGGCAGAGGTGAGAAAACTGATGCGGGAGGACCCATTACAATTGGTCAAGACCAATGACCATGGTTGGTCGTCTTTGCTACTCTCTATTTATCACATCGCTCCCATTGACATTATATCCGAGATGATGTCACTATTATCTCATGAGAACCTGGTGACGTTATTGTCTACTCCAGTGACCAGTGGTTCCCGCCTTTGCCTCCATTTTGCAGCACGATATACAGACAATATCGAGGTAATCAAATTATTGACCGAATCCTACCCAGCAGCTCTTTTGGCAACGTCCAGTGATGGCCTTATCCCGTTGAATCGAGCTGTATATTATCGCAAGGATGCGAGCATCATCCAATACTTGGAGCAAGCTACCAGAAAGCAACAGAATTTTGATAGACTACAAAAGTTCAACCAACAACTGCGATACACCGTTCTATTGGCTTGTGAGAAATCTAGAATCGGATGTTCCGATCCATCCAGCAGTACGTTTTGCGATGACGAGTCCAACAACAACACCAACGAGTCAAACGTCTTGACTCGGGAGCTCTATCGGTACTGTAAGGAAAGGGAAATGATCTCTCTTTTTTGGAATGTACTCTCCTATGTGGGGGTCCATAATGTACCTTGATTTAGGTTTTGAACAACTCGTTACGGCCCGCGACAAGCACTCTTACGAATTCGCAGTTGGTTGATATTATTGGAAATAAAGTGACCTTGCTTTTGCCAACCGGCGAAAACAGGTGATCCTCCATGTTTTGACGTAACTAATCCGACGAGGCAGAAACAATTTTGCTGGGAAGGGAACTCATAGCAATCTAAACGGTTGCTAATATAGCTGCCAACTATGAAGAATACGGTGACTACCAATAGTGACCTCTTGTGATGACTAGGTAGAGAAATTTGTGGACTACCGGTATTCTAGTTGATTTTCGATGGACGCCTTTTTGGATTACAACCAAGAACGTGCTTGACTGTGAGGGTACCTGGGTAACATGTTACCTGGTCCACTGTAGATACCCATAGTCCCATGTACTTGTGAAGGTGGGTTCAACTTTGTCTGGCATTGGAGTTCCATCGTGGCAATTCTAGCGTTAAACGCCCTGTTTGGCCGGTTGATTTCATCTGTTGAGTGCGGCACAGTAGAAAATGACTTGTGAGAATTGGGCTTATGTGGTACCATCGGTAACCACTTCCCCCCAAAATTCCGACCTCCGAACACCAACCACGTTTCCTGCGCTACGGTTCGACCAAGAGTGAAAGAAGAAAATGACCACTACCACACTCCTATGCAACGCACTGGGTCAACCAAAAAGAGCGGCATTGGCTACTAAAAGTTCTTTTGCTTTGAGAATCACTTTACGATATCTCCCTCGCCACTGTTTTAAAATAAACCATGTTCTTTGGTGGAGACCCTTTTGAACACTTTGGAGGAGGAGGTGGTGGTGGTAGAGCACGGAGACCAGCCGCCGATGTGGACACTACCAAATTGTATGAAACTTTGGGAGTACGTATTATGTGTTGGCTCTTGCAGAACTTGGGATGCACCCTTGGGAGACCAACGCTCACTCATTTTCTTTCTTTCATTTTTATCCTCCTCTCATATAATTCATGAAACAGGTTGAAAAGTCAGCAGATGAGAAAGAAATTAAAAAAGCCTATCGTAAACTAGCGTGAGTACTTTCTTGCCATCCCGTCTGGCAAACCAAAGTCCCAGCCGCGGATATTTTTTTGGCGTCATCCTCACTAAATCGTTCCATTACTTCTCCAAACAATTAAATAAAGTGTCAAACACCATCCAGATAAAGGAGGAGATGAACACAAGTTTAAAGAAATTAGCGCAGCCTATGAAATATTGAGTGATCCAGAAAAGAGAGCCAAGTATGACAAATATGGTCTTGATGGGTTGGAGGGATCGGATATGCCTCAAGGAGCCGATGATTTGTTTAGCATGTTCTTTGGTGGTGGTGGAGGAGGCCGGCGGTCGGCAGGGCCCCGACGAGGGGAAGATGTGAATCATCCACTCAAGGTTTCTCTCGAAGATTTGTACAATGGAAAGACGGTCAAATTGGCCGTTTCTCGCCAAGTGCTAGTCGGCGATTGCAAAATGTGCTCGACATGTGATGGACATGGTGTCGTGGTGGAATTACGACAGATCGCCATGGGCATGGTACAACAGCTACAACGACGTTGTGCGGACTGTGAGGGAGAGGGATATCAAGTGCAAAAGAAACGCGAGCGCGAAGTTTTAGAGGTCTTTGTGGAAAAGGGTATGCGACACAACGAGAAAATTGTATTTCGTAACAAAGCCGACGAAAAGCCCAACATGGAACCTGGCCATCTCAACTTTATCGTTCAAGAGAAACAACACGAACTCTTCAAGAGGAAAGGAGCGGATCTATTGGTAACCAAATCATTGTCCCTCAATGAGGCGCTGTGTGGTTTTGAATGGAAGATCATCCACCTCGACAAACGCGAGATCATTATCAAGTCTCGACCGGGTGAGGTTATCAAAGCGGAGGCCGACTCGCAGCGTCCGTTTGTTAAGATTGTGTCTGGTGAAGGAATGCCATGTCGGGGAAATCCTTTCGTCAAGGGAGACTTGTACGTTTTGTTCACCGTCGAATTTCCAGATGATGGAGACCTCAAACCGGATCAAGTGGAAGGGCTCCGAAAGCTGCTACCTGGAGCTGCCATGGCCGTAGAGTATGATCCTGAGACTGCTGAAATCGCCCATCTGCAGCACGCGGATGTCAGGAACTTTGGAAAAGGAGGGACAAGCTCGAATGAACAGGCATATGATTCTGACGGCGAGGAAGGTGGTCCACAACAAGTACAATGCCAACAGTCGTAAGCATGATGGAAAATTGTGGAATCAGAACCGCCAACGGCCTTTCGCAGTTGTAATTTTGAAAACGACTAGTAGTGGAATATCTTTTGTCCATATCTCCTTGCCCGTACCAATACTTCTTGTTTTCTGCATATTTGCCGACCGACAGGTATGCTTGATCACAGAGACTTCCTATACCAGGTACACAAAGACTATCCAAACTGTAAATTGGAACTATTTTTGTACAGTTAACTACCGGTAACTAGGGAACCATGCCTGGTACACCGCCAAAGCTATGCCCAACATTTTTTAATCGAAACTGTCGTTTGCGCGTACTGTGCGATCCCTACGATCACGTCCATCCATCGTAGTTGTGTCATGATACGATGGTCCCGTTGTCGTCGAAGATCCACCACAAATTCCAAGACCAAACCACACAAACTCTAATAATAATAAACCACCAAAAGTGCACAAACTTTTTGTCAGCAACGATCAAGAATTCGAACCATGCCAAGAGGAAAGAACTATGTGAACAACAACAAGGGTGTGAGCTTGCAAGCAAACGCAAAGGCAGTTGGTAGCATGAAACTATGTGAATACGGGGCAGGATGCACACGTCCCGATTGCATTTACCGCCACGAAGGAATTCTCAAGCGCGATGAAGTGTGTCTACCCTTTTTGGCAGGGAAATGTTCCTTTAAGGATACCGGGTGTCGTAAACGGCATCCCAAGAAAGATGAGAAGGCCCGTCTCATTGCCAAGTACAAGCGAACTCGCTGTCGGTTCGGAGATGAGTGTTATACAGAAGGGTGCCTTTACTTGCACCCTCGTGAGGTTGGGATGAATGAACCAAACTACATTGAACCGCACCATGTCGCATTTCCTCCTTTGAATGATGCAACAGCTGCAGCAGTCCCTAGACCAGTGGCGAATTCTGCTTGGAAGGCGGCCCCCTTGGTAGCACCCCCCTTGTCCCTACCCAAGGCGCAACCTCCCGTTCCAGTCGCACCGTTACAACAACCTACCATGGAAAACGCCCCCATGCAGGCATGGAATCCCATGGACGCGCCAATGTATGCCCCCTATATGGTACCTCCTCCCACCTACTTTGATCCGGCAATGCACGGATATCATCATCCCATGCCGTACTACGGGGCTCCGATGCCACACTACGGAATGCCAATTCCTGTGCACTTTAATGCCGAGGCTAAGGAGTTTGTGCCTGGAAATTCCATGGCGTAGACTTTGCCACCTTCATACCTTAAAAGCTATTGACCTTCCCTAAAGATTCTTAATGAATCATTTTTTCTTGCTTTTTCAACACAACATAAACCCTAGATAACCCAATAAAGTTCGGCCTTCAAGCTAGCTAGTCGTTAGGCTAATAATTGGAAGAAGAATTTTATTTTAGTGCCCCTTTTGATAAATGAGTGAAAATCGAGATGATCCATCCATGCATTCATAAATCTCTATCATAAAGCTATCCATCGTATCCTTGATTCCAAGGTGACGTGATTCCATCGGTGCGCATTTGCGTTATTGTTTCTTGTGCTTGTTCCCACCACCCCTCAAACTCCCAGTTTCTCTCAAACAAGTCAAACTCATGGATATCCACCGATAGGTTCAAGCATTCAAACCAACCCAATTCTTGACATTCTTGACTCATTTCCACCATGGCGATCCATATCCCAATGACTTGAAAGAAAATGGCCAGGGCAGCCCATTGAATCCCGACACATCGAGGGCTACAGCAGGGCCATACTTCGGTCGAACAAGCATGGGCATCACTCCCTTCCACCTCTCGCACAACCGTATCTTCATGAATATCGGCAATGGCAAACATGCCTATTGTGACTCCATAGTACAATATTAAGAATTGGAGAATTGGTGAATACAAATAGAATTCCACAATACAAACCGAAATATTGACAATGGAATATCCCAAACACAGCAGGACCAGTAGTCGATTGGGGGAATAGCACAAGGCCAAAAACATACTCAGTGTGAACAAGGCACAGGCCAAGGCGGCGGTCAATCGCCCACCACTCAAAATGACAAAGATCATGGCATAAAAGCCACATCCGACATAGCCGGCTGGAATAATCACACTGCGACATCCACCCTTGAAGGTTGTGACACCACCCTCATTTTCATATACTTCAATGGATCGAACTTCTCCACAAGTTAACCAACAGGCAATGGCATGACTCCATTCATGAATAAAGACTGCCATTAGTCGAATAGGCTTGGATAACAAGGTATTCCAGGTAATGACTGCCAGTGTCGCAAAGGCAATGTATAACAGAATGAAAAGAGTTTGGGAATCATTACAACAACTCCATTTCCCATCATACGATTCATCATCCGTCGCAGCAGCATCACCACCATAGTAGTTGTTGTTGTTGTTGTGGTAATATGACCCATAATTGTAATTGCCGCCTCCCATGATTGCTTGTTCAGTTGATTATTTCACCACATTCACAGCATACGTGTTGTTGTATGGTCAAGAGATCATGGATCGTTCCTGCCAAAGTTGTAACGAAACGCGTTCCTTGTGAATGGAGAAGAGGGAGTATTCACCCAATCTACCCGTACATTGGCATGCTCGATGTGTAATAGTCAGTTGGAACGGAGCGATAGAGGAAATGATGAATAGGAGAAGATTTGGCGTTGCACCTCCCACATTCTATTCCCAACGGCTTGCTAAATGATCTGTGACACCCAGTGTGCATCTCTCATCATCATGGAACGATTTGCTCTAGCAAACACTCCACTTACCGGGCACACGTACCAGGTATACCAGAAGGGCAGTAGGTACGAGGTACGGACGCGCGCGCTTTGGATGCTGGATGGGTGGACTTACTGTTGGTCGTAGTTGTCAAAGGGATGAGCATTCTAACGGTCATGTCGGCATGTCACTTCGCTTCTCGCAGGCATGGTTCATCAGGTATATGCAATGTACCATTATTACCGGTAAAAGAATCCATTATACAACTGGACAACACTGGTTCATGAAATGACGAACATAGTCGTTCACCGCAATCGGCGGTTGTCGGCGATAACGTCAAGGTGGTTGTTAGCAAGTGTGAGCTGGCTGGTCTTGGGCTTGGCTTCGTGCCGTGAAGAGGAACCGACAACCACCGCCACGACCGCAACAACGACCACGACCACCACGACGAAACCACGATGTGGTATTTATCTGGCACCGAGCACCATTCCGGGATCAGGACTAGGAATGTTTGCAGGTGACAAACATTACAAGATTGATGATGTTGTTACACTTGGTGATGCCATGATTCCACTGTTTGAATACGAGTGGAACAATAAAGGTGGACCCTTTGATGAAGAAAGTTTTCTGTGGGACGAATATACTTGGAATGGTTCGGTTTTCCCCGGTATGGAACAGGAAACCGACGATGTCGATGGTGTCATGGGCGCGTCTCCAGGTGTTGGGGCGGCAGCCAACTCTTACTTGACTTTGGTCAACGTGGAAGACGACACTATGCTTTTGGGACGAGGTGTCGATGGTACTAGTCCGGGAGTAGGAGCAAACACTCCATATCATGAACGAGTTTTCTATGCTACCGTAGAAATTCCGCCGGGTGGGGAGATCTATGTATCGTAAGTTTTGTGTTTTCTCTGATGATTATATTCCTACCTGCATGCTTGTCCTCATTTAACATTTTTCCCATGCTTCACAGTTATGGTTCCGAGTACTTTACCAGTCGAAGCAGAACCTATGGTGAGTGGCCTGGTGGGCTGATAGAGACTTATTCTTATCACTACCTCTTGCTTGCACTCCACTGACACAATTCTTCTGTCAAACAGGATATTTGCCCCTGCCCGACACGTTGAAAGTCACAGATGTATTGCTCAAGAAATATCTGGCCATCAAAAGGATGGCACATGCACGACGTAACACCGTTCTCGAGTTTTGGAGCGATTACTATGATATCATTCAACGCACCCGATCACTCTGGGAGACGTCGCGAATCCTTAATGGACTACCTGACTCTGAGGATCAGATCGCACCCATTCTGGAGAATGGAGGTTCTTCGAAACAACATTACAACCGAAGTATACGGGAAGTTTCGTGGCTTGAGGAAAATGGTACGTTCTCGATACTTAGAGATGCGCTTCGATGAACCTGGAGACATGGAAATACCTTACGTACTCGCTGTCACACCACGGTCTCCACCAATATAGGTCAATGTATGGACAATATCAAAGTTGGAAACAGTACCAATCCCGATGCGGGTAGAGGAGCCTTTGCCAATCGATTCATTCCAAAAGGTGGGTTGGTGGCCCCCGCACCACTGATCCACGTCCGGGATTACAATTCCTTCAAAATGTTTCAACCCAAGTACCTGGATGACTCTGACAAATTTGTCGCCGATCGAGACGGTCCCTTCATATGGCAACTGTTGCTCAACTATTGCTTTGGGCATGAACAATCGACACTTCTTTTATGCCCCTACGGACTTTTGACAGCCTTAATCAATCATTCTCCTGAGAAACCCAATACTCGAATCCAATGGAATGAAAAAATGAGGCATCCCGAATGGAGAAAGCAGCCAATCAAGGACTGGTGGGAAGAATATCATACTGGCCTTCAAATTGATTTTGTAGCACTGCGTGACATTGAGGAAGATGAAGAAATATTCATAGATTACGGTTCCGCATGGGAATCAGCCTGGCAAGAGCATGTCAAGCATTTTGTACCTCGGGAAGATTATATTCCTGCATTTGAACGCAACGAGATGCTCCATATGGAACTTCGTTCCCCGGACGAGGATGATTACGAAGCGACCGGTGTATTCTTAATGTGCCATGGGTGGTACATTCAACATCTCGTTGAACACGATGACGACTACCATTGTCGTATTTTGGAAAAGTTGGGCGAGAATGGTTATTTGGTGCAGATTCTGGACATTGACTATCAGGACCGCATTAGGCGGACAACAGTAAAGGAAGTTGCCATTGCATGGAATTTGCCATCGGAAGCTTTCTTTTTTGTAGGATGCCCCTTATACCCGTGATCATTTTCAACCGAATGCATTTCGTCATGCTATGATGATCCCTGACGATATGTTTCCAGAGGTTTGGAAAAACCTTGCCTAAGTCTGACTAGTTGCTGTGAATAGGTGCTACACCCTGCCGGAAGGTTTGTTGGGGCGTGGCATGCATCATTTCGTCGGGAACATCATTTTGCCACTGGCATAAATCTTGTTGATAATATCATACTTTGATCGTTGCAACGTGGTTGCCAGTGAATGTGGCCATCACTTCACCAACAATCTGGCAACGAGGAATCCAAGATGCCAGTATTTCCTCGGATTCACTCTATTGTATATTGTCGGCTTTATTGTTTATTCCTCCGTTGGAATTACCGGTACTGTTCCGGAACGGAAACTAAACTTCCTGCCTATTTTATGTCTACCTTCGTTGCTATATCATCATCAAAAAATGATCGAGAACGCCTGGTTGCTAGAGACCAGGTCGATCTTTAGTAGTTCCTTGTCACCAATAACTATGATTTACTTGCTGCTACTACAGGATCACATGAATAAAAATGGAGCAAAACGTTTTGGTCATCCTCCTTTTTTACAACAAGATAGGAACATTACTATATATAATATGCCTATCTTTGGTTGTGGAGTGCTGGTACCTCTCTTCTCCGATTACAGTTATTTCAACGTCAACATCATGTGCCCGAAGAGGAAGGATTGCGCACAAATTTCTTGAACGTGTCACACACTACCAAGGGAATTTGTTAACATCGCATGGGAACGCTTATGTGTTGCACTTATCGCGGGTCACGCCAGTCCGTTGACATCCACGAAAGAGTTGCGAAATAATTCAAATACCTTTTTCATATTATGGGCTGTCCCATCCAACAAACAATCGCAACAACAGGACAGCCCAGCAGCCAGCGCTGGGTAAAGATCCCTCCACACCAAATCGCTTCTGGTTCCATGAACAACGAAGTCATGGAGATGCGATCTCTAGACAAGCACCCTAGACTTCTGCAATGGAGGAAGACCCTCCTTGAGATGTTCCTTTTTCTGCATTTTTCCGCTCCCTCGTCAGGTCACCCAACCCACGAGGCCGAACCAAAATGTGGCATTTACTTGGCGCCGAGCACCATCCCCCATGCAGGGCTTGGGCTGTTTGCTGGCGACAAATACTATAGGGAGTATGATATTGTTACCTTAGGCGACACAGTGATTCCGATTGCCGATTATGAGTGGAATATCCAAGGTGGGCCATATGAGGATGACTTCTTCCTTTGGAACGAGTACGTTTGGGATGGTTCCTGCTTCCCTGGCATGGTAGATGAAGCTGAAGTCGTTTCGGGTGCATCTCCTGGTGTTGGCGCTGCCGCAAATTGCTACTCTAGTATGATGAATATAGACGACAATGAGAGTATTATAGGAAGGAGTGTTGATGCGAATAGCCCTGGAATCGGAGCCAGTACTCTCTACTTTGGACGAGAATTCTACGCTACAAAAGATATTCCTCCAGGTGACGAATTATTTCTTGAGTAAGTGCAAGGACTCGTCGTTGAAGGTCTCATGGCCCGCCTCACCTTGCCTCAAATACAAATAGCTATGGAACAGGCTATTTCAAACATCGCATTTCAAACTACGGTAAGTTTGCTTAAAGATCGATTTGATAATCTCCATGGCTAGGTACACTAACTCGTTGTGCATCCAGGATACCTTCCGGATCCGGATAGTTTCGTTTCTACTGATCTCATTCTTCGGAAGTACTTGAGAATCAAGAGGAAGACTCAGTCTCGAAGGCACATGTCCGAGCAGTCGATTGGAATGCCTACATCGTCCACTAACGCCCACACCAACACAAAGAATGATGGGGAGGTTTTTAATGCCATGTACGATGTCATCAAGGGGATCGGGTCAGTGTGGAAAAAATCCAAAATCTTGAACGGACTACCAGAGGAAGCGGAGCAGATCGCACATATCATGGCGAATGGGGGCGCGTCTCAACAACATTACAACCGAAGTCGACGCGAGATTTCATGGCTAGAAGAAAATGGTAAGATCTCAACTTTCACGATACCTCGATGCACAAGAATTCCTGGTCTGTACTTCGCAACAAACGAATTAAGACTCTCACTAACGCTGTTGCTTTGTGCTGCTCAAAGGTCAATGCATGGACAATATCAAGGACGGAAACAGTGAAATTCCCGAGGCTGGTAGAGGAGCATTTGCAAATCGTTTCATTCCCAAAGGTGGGTTGGTAGCCCCCGCTCCTCTTATTCACGTCCGTGATTATAACTCGTTGAAAATGTTTCAACCCAAGTTCGATGAAGAAGATCCCGAGAAGCAAGTTCCGGATAGAGATGGTCCCTTTACATTTCAGCTATTGCTAAATTACTGTTTTGGGCATGAGAGATCCACACTACTGTTATGTCCGTATGGCCTGTTGACAGCGTTCATCAACCATTCACACGAGAATCCGAATACGGAAATCCAGTGGAGTAAACAAATGCGACATCCCGAATGGAGAAATCAGCCGATCCACCAGTGGGGAATGGAAAATCATGCGGGACTCCAAATCGACTTTGTGGCACTACGTGACATCGAGGAAGACGAAGAAATTTTGATTGATTATGGTTCTGCATGGGATTCAGCGTGGAAGGAGCATGTGAACCGTTTTGTACCTCGGGAAGACTACATACCAGCATTTGAACTGAATGAGATAGCGGATAAGGATTATCCCACCGAGGACGAGATGGACTACGACTCTAACGGTGTTTTTTTGATGTGCCATGGCTGGTATATTCGACAGTATATCGACGAAGAGAAAGACAGACATTGCCGAGTGTTGAAAAAGCTGGAAAACGATCGATATTTGGTGCAGCTGTTAGAAATCAAGGACTCCCACAAACGTGGAAGTGGTATGTCAATAGAGGAAGGTGCTCTGTTATGGAGTGTCCCCTCCGATGCTCTTTTCTTCAAGGATATGCCCAACAGCCGTGACCATTTTCAACCGAATGCGTTTCGTCATGCCATATTGATCCCTGACGACATGTTTCCTGAAGTATGGAAAAACAGAGCATAGACCGTACAATCTGCCAACAAGGTACATGATGCCTTGTTCCAGTACCAATGGTTCGTTGTCAGCAATTCTCAAGGTCAAACCTGGTTCGATGTAAAAATGTCTCCTATTTGTTTTCAATGTTTCAAAACTAAAACCCTGAATGCATCTAAAGTAATAGTCCAACGCCTCATTTTCAATGGCAGGAAATTCGGACCAAAAGTTGAAAGGAATCGCCATATTCATTGTCAGTTTGACTAAATCGCCCCCTTTGTTATTTTTCCCACCGGGAGTTGTTGAAATCGTGAGCTGGGGTGCTGCTGTCAATATTCATACTGGTCATGTTCACGATGCACCTTAACGGATGTAAACCTATGGACTACTCTCAAAGTGTTTTATTGTTATTACACGTTCAGTTCTCTGCCTAGTCCAGATAGAAATGCTCCCTTAACATTTCAGCAGACGACGCTCAATGACTGTTTGAGCAATGCCTGAATAGCGCGCCGTTTGACAATCAATGATTCAGATGCTGTTTTCCATATTCCATGGCTGGTGCATTTGTCAATTTATCAGGTCGATAAGGACAGTCACAACCCATTTGTGGAAACGTTTAACGAAGGATCCTCGTTCGGTGCTAGAGGTAGCCCTCTTCGGAAAAATCGATGACAGGATGATGATTAAGGAGGGTGCAGCAATCATTCCTGCAGAGTTTTCCATGTGAGGCAGCCCATTTCTTCAAGGATTTACCCAACAGGCGTCACCACTTTAAACCGCATTCCTTTCGCGATGCAATGATGATCCGAGATGACATATTTCCTGAAGCATAGATCCGTCGACTCTCTTTTTGATAGTTCAAGCTCTCGCAGCAAGGGTTGTGTTTTATCCTCCAATTTGAAAAAAAAGCCTGTGAGATGCTTGCGATTTCGATTTTGCTTCTCGAACGACAAAAAAGGTGAACGTTGATGGTTGCATTGGGCAAGCATCTTGAATGGATCCGCGTCCCATGTGTGAAAGAAAGTAACAGTCACTTCCATTTCACATATTCGTATGTTGATCACTTCTTATATAGAAGTATATAGAATAAGGTACGTCATCCCACGTTTCAAAAACAACCACATCTAGTGTACCAGTAGTTCAAAATCTCTGCCGGTATTCAGAATTGGACGTTATCTTACCGTTTCCATCCATTCAGGTATAGCAGATTTCATCTGAACGGAGAATGGTAGGCTTAATTTTGGTTTACACGTTGCACTCCCTTGAAGTGCCCTCAAAATTATGTCACCCTATACAAACGCTGCTTGAATCGCCTTTTCGGGGCAACGACATGCGTTCCGTGAAAAGAAGAACCACGAAGCCAGACTATGTATAAATGACATGTTGTTTCATCCCCGATATTCCACCTACAGAAACCATACAATGAATTTCAAATTTCATCACAGGTCACTCTTGATTATACTGCCGGCAAGCATTCACAGAAATAACTTTGACGAGTTCTGTCCCCAAGCAAACTCCAAGCAAACTCCTATCGACCGTGAATTGGGATGCTTTGCATGTACTTGCAACACAAAAGTGATCATTTTTGTGGAAGGACTTTTTTGTTTGAAGTGGGTTTGTTTCTGCTCCAATCAAGGTCCGCCTTTTCTTGTTCACCAACTACAAATAGAACAGAACCGAGATGTGGCATTTATTTGGCACCGAGCACCATCCCCCAAGCAGGTCTTGGGGTCTTTGCTGGACATAAAAATTACGTTGAGGATGATACCGTTGCGTTGGGTGACATAGTGATTCCGCTCGTCGATTACGTGTGGAATAACAAGGAAGGCCCATATGAAGATGACTTCTTCCTTTGGGGCGAGTACGGTTGGTCTAGTTCGACCTTCCCGGGCATGGTAGAAGAAGGTCGCGATCCTTCCGTAACTTCGGGTGTATCCCCTGGTGCCGGCGCCCTGCCAAATTGCTACTCGAGTATGAGGAACATTGAAGACGATTGGACCCAAATAGGAAGGAGCGTTGATGCCAACAGTCCTGGAATCGGAGCCAGTACTCTTTATTATGGACGAGAGTACTTCGCCACAAAGGACATATCTCCCGGTGGCGAATTGTTTCTTGAGTAAGTCGAAGGATAAATCGTTTCAAGGCGCATCACTCTGCTGTTGGCATTGAGAAAGCCTCACCTTTGTTCGCCGTCCAATAGCTATGGTGACACGTATTTCAAAACGCGCACAAAAAAATACGGTAGGTGTACACGAGAATGTGTAGTGCCGCACTCATTTTTGACTTGTCTAATTCTTGGCGCATTCAACAGGATACATTCCGGATTCGAATAGTTTCATTTCCACTGACCTCATACTTCGCAAGTACCTGAGAATCAAGAGACAGACACGACAAAAACGATGGCGTTGCGGCGTTGCAAAAACAAGTTTCCATCCAGAGATCCCTCTCACCAATGAGCCCATCAAAAGCGCAGCATGCAATCCTGACCTTTGGAAAGACGTTTACAATATCATCCTCAAGGGGATGAAGGCAATCTGGGTAACGTCTAGAACCCTCAACGGTCTTCCCGAGGACTCTTACCAGATCGAACAAATCATGTCAAATGGAGGTGCTTCCCAACAACATTACAACCGGAGCATACGGGAGCTTTCCTGGCTAGAAGAAAATGGTACGTTGTCACCACCATAAAAACAGAATGAAGGTTGAAGTCAGTTGCCTGGATCATCAGGATGCCAAGTAATGAACAAGGACCAAAATCATGGAAAGGCTCACTTACTTTGATGTCGTGTTTCTTGTTGTCTCCTCAAGGCCAATGTATGGACAATATCAAAGGCGGAATCAGTAACAATTGCGATGCTGGTAGAGGAGCTTTTGCCAATCGCTTCATTCCAAAGGGTGGGCTGGTGGCCCCCACCCCTCTGATTCATGTGCAAGACTACAATGCGTTAAAGATGTTTCATCCCAAATATAATATGGACCGTCCCAACGAGTTCAGTCCTGATCGAGATGGGCCATCCACGTTTCAATTGTTGCTCAACTATTGTTTTGGACATGAAAAGTCGACGCTGCTCCTATGTCCTTATGGTCTTTTCACATCAGTGATCAATCATTCCCACGAAAATCCCAATACCCGCATCGAATGGAGTGAACGAATGCGACATCCGGAATGGCGAGATCAACCAATTTACAAGTGGGGAGATGTACCTCATACGGGTCTTCAATTTGACTTTGTGGCACTTTGTGACATTGAGGAAGGTGACGAAATTTTGATTGATTATGGTTCCGCCTGGGAATCTGCCTGGCATGAGCACGTGAATCGTTTTGTACCTCGTCAAGGCTACATTCCAGCCTTTGAATTGAATGAGATGGACAATCATGAATTTCAGACTGACGACGAAGTGGACTACGAAGCTCACGGTGTATTCTTGATGTGCCATGGCTGGTATACACGACAACATATCATCGACCAAGACCACGAAAAAGACAGGCACTGCCGAATCTTGCAAAAAATGGACAATGATCGTTATGTGGTGCAGGTGCTAGAGATGAACTTGTTTGATGAATTGAAGGGTCGAACGACGATGAAGGAGGGTCCTGTATTGTGGAGTGTCCCATCCGATGCCCTTTTCTTGAAGGACATGCCCTACAGTCGTGACCATTATCAACCGAATGCCTTTCGTCATGCCATGATGATCCCTGATGATATGTTTCCTGACGTATGGAAGAACAAGCCATAAAATTCCCGTGGACTGTCTTTGCACGAGGATGCAACCAGCGTTGAGGAATGGTTTGCCTTGTGTCTTGGCTGATTCGAAGCAAGTTGCAAGCTGGCTGGCACAATATCCTCTTTTTTGATATATTTTGAAACATACGTAGATAAATGGTTGATACCGCATAGAGTAAATTAATAATGAGATACAACATTTACTCATTTTCTACCATTAGGAATCAAAAGTTCCTCTAAATGGCCAACGGGGACGGGACACGAGGGTACATATGACTCCAACAGCACCCCGTTTGGTCGGATGACTGTTAATAGAGATCCTCTGGATTTTCTGCCTTGTAAAACATGGATTCCGCATCCTGCATGCGTGTATCACCTTCTTTATCACTGTCACCATCATCATCATGATTGTTATCATCCTCATCGTCCATGTCACCATGGTTGCCTTTAGCGAGGGTTAATCTTCCACCACGACCGATACTATCTCGAACTACCAGTCCATGTTCCAGACAAGCCAAACGAATCAGCATGGCATGGGTATCATCCAAAATTCGTCGTTCGATCGACACCAGGTTCACTTTGGGTTGAGGAGGATACTTTTGCAAGACATTGATCCGAGCATCAATTTTGGCATCTGGTATGAGTCCCCGTCCCATGAGATCTACCAAGGTATCTTCCAAATTGGTAATGGTGGGAAATAATTGACTCATGTAATCCAATCGCACGGTTTGATAGGGTCGAAGATATTCCAAAAGACAAGTTTCTTGAATTTGTTTACTGAGAGTGGTCCACTGTTGCCCATGCAGGTACAAATCACCTTGGGGAATGAGAGATTCTGCTCCAGAGAAATTGGAAAAAGCTTGCATACATTTGACATAATTGGCTCGTGACCACTGGGATAAAAGATCCTTCATGGTCGGTACGAGTTCGAGTGCTTCGGGATGTTCCGAGAGTTCTAGGATGGTCGCCCGACTTTGGGTTGCCACTGCCAGTAAACTTGCATAGAGGGCAATATCTTCCGCACTGGCCACACCTGGCCATTCCAATTCGGTACTACTACTCGTCGTCATGATCAAGGGAAGGAGAACATTGGCCGCCATGGCATATTCTCCCTTGGCTAACCGTTCTAACCCACTGGCAATTTTCAACTTGATACTCACGCCTTGTAATAGTCCAGTAGATAGTTCTGGATTGGAATTGGTAGCATGACCTCCACTCAGGGTATGCTCCACCTTGGTGACATAGTCCCGAACGGCAGCATAGTGTTTGGCAGCCAAACACACTTCTAAAATCAACAAGGAAATCTGTGCCGTCTGGGCTCGGGAGGTGGAATAATCCATAGAACGCAAGAGACTACCCAAGGCATCTTGTAGTTCTCCCGTTTTGATATCATGTTGAGCTAAAGCCATGTAGGCGGTACGAATTGCCTCCTTGTGTAATTGAGATTGTGCCGTGGATAACCGACCTTGCAGGACGTGGCGATCGTTGCGATTCGCCGCCTCGGCCATGAGAATCCAATCTGGATCGAATAAATTCGTGGGAGGAAGATGAGATGGTGGAGCTGTGGTACTGGAGGGTTGTTCTTGTCGTGCACCTTTAACAAGACAAATACGGTACAAGATGAGTGCGGGATCATTTGGTACTCCGTTCTCGTGGTGACACGAACAAGGTAGACTGGTGCTACCACGATCTATAGAAAACATGCACGCACACAAACACACACTTATATGAGGATTCTCACCTGATGATGATGATACTTGTTCCTCTGCTGCAGACTGACCCTGGCCTTGTCCTTGTTGTCGTTGTCCCAAATGTCGAAAAATCTCCTTGTACTTTCGAACATTGCCATCCGTCTTGAGTTGCTGCACCGCCAGACGATAGGCTTGCGCCGACAATGCCGCGTCCGCAGTGGTACTAGCCACCAACAGCAAACGCTGAAGACGAGTTTGACCCGTGTATTTGGCAATATAGCTTTCCAAGTCCATTTTAGTTTTCAAGTATTCTTGCTACTTCCACAACGGAATGAATTCCGCAACAAGATGAATGCCAAGCGAACAGCGAGGACGCTTGTTTTTCGTGGGTTGGCTAGGAAGGCTGGCATATACCTGGGTACCCTACCGAACCGGAATCGTACCAAGCAATCCGCCCCTCGCGAAACTTCCTTCCGATGATATCCAAAGATCCAATTCTCTACCGGTAACTGTTCCCAAGAACACATTCCCGAGAACTCTTGTGGGAACCACAACACTAAAACCATTCCCTCCATATTTTTTCATATCGAGAAGCAAGAAGGACAGGATTGTAACAATGCTGATCACCATTCCTACTACGGTTGTCGATTGTGTCATTATTGGAGGAAAGCTATGCCGGCCTTTCGGCAGCTTTGGTCCTGGGACGGTCTTTGCGCCAGACGATTGTCATTGATGAAGGATTGCCTTGTAATCGTTTTGCCCCCCATTCTCAAAATTTTCTCACCCACGATGGGAGTGTACCAGCCGAGATTGCTGAATTGGGTCGACAACAAATTCAATCCAAGTACAAAAGTGTCCACTTTGTTTCGGATCGGGTCGAGTCAGCCATCATTTCTCCTTTATCTTCTCCTTCGAAATCTGTTTTTCAACTCACTACTCAAAAGGGTGATAGCATTGAAGCTCGAACGATTATTTTTGCTTCGGGTGTAAAGGATCTCTTTCCCGATATTCCTGGCTTTGCCGAATGTTGGGGTAAAACCGTCATTCATTGTCCCTATTGTCATGGATTTGAATTTCAATCCCAACCTACTGGATTATTCATGAAGGCCCATGTCGCTGCCCACATGACAGCTATAGTTCGTAATTTGACTCCCGATGTCACCTTGTTTTGCGAAGATTTGTCGGGATTTTCAGACGAACAGTTGCATCTTATGAAGGCCAATCAAATTCCCATGATTACTTCTCCCATTACTCAAATTCAACATGAGAATGGACACTTGACTGGAGTTGTCGTGGAAGATGGACAGATCATACCCCTCAAGACTTTGTATGCCCACATTCCCTTTGAATTGAATTGCAAGGACATTATGGAAAGTTTGGGATGCACCTTTACCGAACAAGGTTTCATTGCCATCACGGATATGCACAAATCCTCCTCTTCCACCATTTCGGGTATCTTTGCGTGTGGAGATGCCACGACCATGTTTCGATCCGTGGCCAATGCCGTGCGGGGAGGAAATATTGCAGGAGCTGTGGCCAATATGGAACTTTGTTCTGCCGACTTTGCTGCAGCGGCGGCAGCCTCTGGAGAAGTGTCTACCGCTACTCCTTCAAATTAGCAACCGCAGTAGCTAGTAGGCTAATTGAAAAATACATGTACGAGTATTGGGATGATGTTGGTACCACATCATTGATGAACCACATCATCGATCCTGTTTACAACGCGTCACAAATAGTAAGATAAGTCTACCACTGGCACTACTATTTTAGCAAATACGCTATACCAAGACCCTCCCCCCCATACCAGCAGGGCCCATTATATGTTACGTTATTACTACTAGTCCTACTGCTACCCCACAAAATCAAAGAAGACAAATGAGGTAAGAACAGTCATGTCAATAAAGCATGATATTAGTAATCTTGTATTGAAAAATGTTGCTCTATATAATCCAACAGTTTGCTTATTCCACCAAATTCATTTTCCAAGGTGACAGAAGAAGCGGGCAACGCATGAAGCTACAGTGGTAGCCTGCCACCATATATTGATAATTTCTCCAATCATGTTTCATATTTTAATGGCGTGGATGGATGGCTATAGTAAATTTTTGTGACGTGGATTGCTTCAAACCACGTCAATCTTGCCTAGCAGTAATTACCCAAAGGATGACAAGTATACTACCGGTAGTCAATGCGGCTAATGATGCCCAACACGTTTATTTTTTTTTGGATGATTTTTTTTTGGCTGGGTTCCAACAGTTGCAAGCATCTTTCCCTCATGCGGAACGAACCCAATCCTCCCGGGATTGCCCGAGGAATCGGTAGCTTTTTCATATAATGGGTCTCAGGTTCCCCCGCTTCCAGCGATGCTGCTCAGATGCAATTTCTACTTAGAGTCAATAGCGCACGGAAAAACTCGGAACGACCCATACGAAGTTCCGGCATCATACCTGATACGACAACTGTTTCGTTCTTTAGTACTTTTTACATATATATAGAATGATGTGGACGGAGACCTTTTTATTTACTGTCGAATTCGTGAATATACTGACCCCGTTTAAAAACAATTGGGTAATAAAGTCGTCGCCGTCATGCCGTTCGTGCAACTTGTAATATTGGGGACAGCATGGGAGGAAAAGTGGCGAACCCATAAGCACCTGTTTGGCGACTTCGAACAATAAACAAGAAGACGGTTCGACTGTTCTTTGGTCGTGCCTTTTTCCTGGAACTTTGCTTCCCACCGTTCATCGAAGATCCAAGTTCTACCGTGAACTTTTGGGTCTTCGACGACATCCCTACTCTCGACAAAAGCCCACAATTGCCAAGAGAATAGCTTCTCTTTTTAGATGATCGCGAGTTTGCCACATCCAGGGCTTCGTCTCAACGAGAGAACGCCACACGTTCGTTTTCCAGTACCGGTAGGTTGGAGATTGACTTGAACTTGCAGGGGGGATGTACGACGACGAATTCAACCGAAGTCTATTGCCAATCTGTAAACAATTACCGGTAAATAAATTCTCACATGGAGGACATCCGCATCCACCCAGAGTTCTCCTATAAACAGGGAAGGAAGAATCCTAGAAAGAGGTACCGACGTGTTCCTTTCACTCTTAGTAATATAGGAGGTTCGCAAGTAGGACTAACTGTCGGTTTCATCAGCATCACACTCTTCACATTATTATTTTTTCTTCAGTCTCACAAAGCGAAAATCAAGATGCACGAGTTCCCCGATATTCCTTCTACTTCGTGCCCTCTCCACGAAACTCTTGTTCGGATCGAGCAAGGAGTTGCTCTCATGGGTGACAAGAAGTACAATCAAGCATGTTTGTCACTAACTAAAGCGCTTCAAATAAACAAGGCGACGTTGTTGTCAGAGATGGCCGATGCTAAATGCAACAACGAAGCAAGACTTTGTGAAGAATCTTCATCATGGCTTTCCTCCGAACTCTTGGCCCATATTATCACAAGGTCAAACGGTATGATGGTTTCGCTGGAAGATCGATTCGACGAGTCACTAAGGCTTGGCGACAACAATTTCGAAATCCCCGACCGAGGCATTTATGTATATTCAACCCCTCTGGTAGTAATGGCATGTGATCTGGAATCAGAATTGTTTCGAAAGACACAATCCCACGATGTCCAGACAATCCTTTCCTTGATTATCATCTTCAACCTAGCCTTGGCTAACCATTTGTACGCCCTCGATCTAACGAAAAAGGGATTTTCTTTGGCCAAGAGATCATCTTTGTTGACCCGAGCCTACGCCTTGTATGAACATGCCAAAGCCTTGCAGTACCAGTTAAACCTCGACTACTGTTGGTTTTTCAGCCTCATGATAATCAACAACGAAGCACAAGTTCTTTCCATACTTGGTGAACACGAAGGAGCGGAAGAGTTACTGCAAGGAATTCTGTCTGGCCTCTGTTGCTTGAATCGACACTACCGCGAAGAGAACGAGTCTCTTCCACCGATTGGCTCCCTTGAAGGTTTCTCCCACAATACTTCCCATTTGATTTTGAAAGATGTTATCTCGGCAGCAGCTGCTTGAGCTAATGTAGCACTTCTTTTTTTCTGACGCATGTAGTTCAAATCTGATTTAATAAAGTCGTCATTTTTGCCAGATCTGTCTTTTGTTCATTCCCTAGAGAAACTAATCTACCGCTTACTTTCAGTTGGGTAGACTATTTGCCGTTGCCTTTTTCGTTGGATTGCACCACCCTTCAAGAAGAGATCTTTTTGGTAATTAGAGTCAAACAAGTCATCATGTCCTGGTAGTTGGTGAATTATTTTTTTTCTTGAATGGGGCACATGCGACTACCAGCGATTCGACTATAGAGCGGAACATGAAAGTTGTTGCCCTTCCAGGATACTTCAGTGTGCTTGGGATTGTTGACAGCCGCCACCACAACAAAATGACAGGCCCGTCGAGTCCCCCAAGTCGGTGCCGGATGTAAATGGGGAAAAAGGGCCTTGGTATACAATACTTCTTGATATAGTTCGGTCGGCGGAGTATTTTGGGCTGGATCATGGACTCGATCCCAAGCCCGTCGTAACAATATGACACCCAGGGGACCTTTTGCAATGTGTTCCTTGCCGGTATAGTAATCCTCAAACAATTCTAGATACTTGTAAATGATGGGACTGGAAGGAGCTGCTCCCAGAATGGCTTGAAAGAAATGTTTGGGATAATGCGATTGGACGTGAACTCTGGATGTTACAAATTCCGTTTCATTCCGTAAATCCAGCCACAAATCTTTTCGAACCCCCACATCGACATCGACATAGAATCCACCCGTTTCGTACAAGGCACTCCCTCGACATATATCTGCCTTGTACATGCCTTGTTTTTCCTTGATAAAGTGTGGTACTAGACTCGGAAAGTTCTTTTGTAAGGATTCAATACAATCATCATCCGTCAGGAATCGAACTTGAGTATGCCGTGGGTGGAGTTGGATCACCCGTCGAATATTGGCTGCCAAGAAAATTTCTTCTTGGTCTGTGAGTAGGGCTTCTTCGGCCAGTAAATTGCGATAATGAGTAAAAATGAGAATTCTAGGAATGGCATGGCCTTGGTGGTGCCGATGTGGTGTCATTGGTACGAGTAACGCGCCTTTGGGAGAGGTCGCGTTGGAGGTGGTGTGGGCTACGGGATGGGTGGGTTGGATGATGTCCCAGCCTTGTGAAGACGAATGTTGTTGTTGCATATCCAAAGGAATCCATGATAGCAAGATGAGGGAATTGATTCCTCCGACCAGTGCCACCATCATGGCCCACCGAACGAGTTTACGATCCGATGCCCTGGCACGGGGAGAAGAAAGGTTGATGGCCTTGGGTGATACTTGAAGTCGGGGCGATTTCGGCATGTTGACAAGGGCTGTCGAAGACCCACTGTTTCCAGATTCCTAGGGATTCATCAAGTAGGTCTTGCTCTATCATAAAGCTTGCAGAAGTCCCGTTTGCACTACTTTGCTTGGTCGTCGGAATAGAAAATGACAACGATTTTGACAGATGGCACAAGAGGCGAGACACGAGTAAGATTCAGTTAATCCAACCAGTCCACTTTGTGGATGAAACCGTCAGTCCTTGATCCGGCTCGTACGTGCACCCATCAACCTCGCATATCCTCGATCATCGATCTTCGATCACCATGGCACTGTGATGTATAAAGGACAAGTACTTGTTCAGGGGTTGTCGTGTATTCCAGATCCAGTGAGTTGTACGCTCGTGATATACACCCACAAACATCCTATCACCATTGTCATCATCGCCATCCGTCATGACCGAGTTGGAACAACCGAAAAAGGAGAAAAAGGCGCCACCTCCCAACTTGGTGATTCCTCCCAAAAAACCACAATTGACCAAAGCCGAGAGACGGGCTTTACAAGAAAAGCAGCGAGCTGAAAAATCTGGAAAACAAAACGAGGGTCCACCATCCGATGTCGCCAAACCGACCCCAACGGTGGTAGAGCCATCTTCTATTCCACCGCCTACCGTTAGTACCTCCAAGCCAAGCACAACGTCCAAGCCCCACACCACCACACAAGAAGAGAGAAAAGAGGGCAAAAAGGTCGATCCCAAAGCCTTTCATCTCTTTTCTCATCTTCCTCAGTATCATGGTAAGCACCACCCAGTCTTTCGTTTTCCATTGGATGGATCGACTCCTCTCAACTTCCGAAATGATCACTCGACTGTCCTTTTTGCTTTTTGTAGAGATTCCAAATCCCCATGCCGAAGAGTTCACTTCCACATTGCATCCTGAAGTCATTGAATTGGGAATGAAATATGCTCTGGGACAGATTCGTGGAGGTAATGCTCGTTGTCGTGCCATGCTGCATGTCTTTTCGTCCGTCTTCCAAGACTATACTCCACCACCCGAGGCCATGGATTTTCGAAGTCACTTGGATCATTTTGTGTTGAAACCAAGTTTTACCTTTTGGACGACCAAATGTCGGCCTCATTCCGTGAGTATGGGCAATGCCTTTACCTTTTTAAAGACGGCCGTGGCGAGTCTCTCTCGGGATTTACCTATTGAGGAAGTCAAGGAAATTTTACGAGAAACCATCGATCGGTACTTGTTGGAACGAATCGAATATGCGGGTCGAGCCATTGCCGAACATGCCATGACCAAAATTGAAAATGGTGATGTCATTTTAACCTTTGGCCATTCGGCCACGGTATCGGTACTCTTGACGACTGCCAAAGCCAAGAATATTGATTTCTATGTATGGGTGGTGGATTCTCGACCATTGTTTGAAGGAAAAACCATGTTGCAAACCTTACGACAAGCCGATATTCCTTGTGGATACATTGAATTCAATGCCTTGACCTATGTCATGCAACGAGTCACCAAAGTATTTTTGGGGGCCAGTGCCTTGATGAGTAATGGGTCGATCTATGGTCGGGTTGGTTCGGCCGGTGTGGCTTTGTTGGCCAAGGACAAGCATATCCCCGTCTTGATTTGTTGTGAAACCTACAAAATATCCAACAAGGTTCAGTTAGAAAGTATCACTCAAAATGAACTTGGCAATCCCGATGCACTTATTCAGGGCGAAGCATTGAAAAACTGGAGGGATATTCCAAATTTGAAGCTATTGAATTTACTCTATGATGTAACACCCGCCGAGTTTGTGACTGGGATTGTGACCGAAGTCGGAATCATTCCTCCCACGAGTATTGCCGTATTATTACGAGAAATGAATCTCCAAGACCCTGCCTCCTACTCATAGTAGCGAGGGAACAGAGTGAGGGACACGAGTCACCGACACTAAAAGTCGTAGGAAACATGATCGATCATATACCGTGAATAAACCATCAGAGCTATTCCGATGTGAAGTAGAAGCAGCAGGGACTTGATGCAAGGATCCTGGCAGGATATTTGTGTTAGACTTGAAAATCTTGCCCAAGTCCTGGTGCCTCGTCGCTACTATTTGAACAGTCGACACAACTTACTACTATCACTACTGGTGTAATGATGAGTAGATCGATTTATCCAAACAATAAAAATGCCCATTCCCTAATACTACATCATATTCTTTCAAGACGATGCTGGGAGTAGGAGTGAAGTAGTAGTTGTGCAGCAACTAAAACACTCCATGCCAAAACGTAAATGTAAACCAACAATCTTGTGGCGGAGACACAACGTTTTCCAAGTTAGCTCTCATGCCGCTGCGGCAGAAATGACTTCTTTCAAGATCATATAGGAAGTATTGTGGACGAACGCCTCAAGGGCGGCAATCGGAACAATGTCTTCATTCCCTTGCTCCTGGGCTCGGCGGTTTTGCAGGTTCAAGTAGCAGAGATAGGACAGTATAAATTGGAATAATGATGACGCTTCATGGTGCTCACCCATCATAAACAGAAGTTGTGCTTCGTTATTCAAGACAACAAGGCTCAAAAACCAACAAGACTGAAGCTGTAGTTGAACAAGCAAAACCTTGGCATGATTGTACAACAAGTATGCTCTGGTAAACAACAGATGATACCTCCTTGTTGAGTTGGAGCATGCTCCCTCTTTAGTTTGATCGAGGGCATGCATGTGTTCAGACAAAGCCATGTTGAATAATATGATCAGCGAAAAAGTGAGATGAATGTCTTGAGCTGGGATCCTTCCAATCAATTCAAATAACTGCTCGCAAGGCCGTACCACCAAGAGCGCTGGATGTGCATAAATCTTGCAGTGTTTGTCGACATGCCAAGAGCAGATATCCTCGTTGATTTCAATTTTAAGAACTTCACTACATGTGGATCTGGCAATCACAAAGTTCAAGAGTTCTTGGCAAGAACAAGAAGGGGAAGTTGATGACAACGGGGATGGGATGAAAGAAGAACTTGGTGCTGTAATAACAACTACGCACTGACTTTCGTTGCTCGTACGACGAGAATCATAATCGCCCATCTTCATATCTGAAACAAGCATATTCTTGTTTATCGCAAGTGCTTCACTGAATGCGGAACATGCCTCCTTGTACTTCTTGGCCCAAAATAGCGCAGCACCTCGGTCAAGGTGGCCTAGTATTTCAATTAACCAGAACAAGACGAAACTTGTTGGTTTGTCAGAAGGCAGATGCATTATCATGCTATCGCTTGCTTTTTGACTTGCTTGTTGTTGTTCTTGTTCCCGCCGGATGAGAGGAATTAGAGTATGTCAACAGGTTGTTGAACCCGTTAGCAAAAGGGTATTGGGAGAATCATTAGTATAGAATTACTGGTGGCTCTTTTCGGAGGATTAACTACCCGGTAGTGAGTCAGATGTCAAGATTCCGAACTGTTCGTCACCGGCCGTTTCCTGCATAACAGAAGTCAATTTATAGATGTCACCATGAACTGCTGGCTGCAAGTTGACGTTGAAGATTCTTCGATGGACACATTGTTCATAATAATAATAATAAACTCAATGATTAGTAGTTAAAAGGGGAAACCCCGTTACTACTGCCTATTTATTCCGCAGTGTGAATTGCTCCAGTCTATTGTTTTTTTTGGTCATTGGAGAGCTTTTATTTCCCGAAAGCACAATATCTCGACGCAGAATGGCGGTCTCGCCATTACTACCGGTACATCCATCTCGTGGTCCATTTCGAACGATACATTCGTTGTTCACAAAATTCGTGGTTCGTTCCAGAACATTGCAATTAATGTAACCTTAGGACTTTCAGTTAATGATCCGCCTGAATCGTGTGGAAGGTAGAAAATTTTCATTCATGGAAGTGAAGTAAACCGTATAAATGAATATAACCTTAATTCTCTACTAAACTGCCAGTCGTTGCCAGAGTGTGCATATCTGGTGGACACTTTTTGTCGGCAATACAACCCAAAATATTTTCTCACTGAGCACGACATCATCGGTCTGTGGCCTGTGGCTGTTAACCCTTGGAAATCACAAGGTATAAAGACATTCAATGGGTACCTAGAAGTAGACTGGCAATCAAGTTCATTTCGAATAGGAACAAGTGGTGATGTCATACAATTAACAGCAACTCCATGGTAGAAATTTTACAGCAGTAGCATTGTCCACCTTATGACTATACCTTGTTAACTAGAAAGGGCGCATTTTGTGCTACCAGTCAGTAGTGAAAACTACCTGTACAGTGGTGACAGTTCCACCACCTCCATGCCGCATCATATGCTGGCAACCATCAATAAGTATTGTTGTTCAAAGAATAACATGTGACAGCCCGCCCCAGAGCAAGATACTAGGTGAATCAGGAAGAACAAGAAATACCTCTTCTGCTCCACAACAAGAACACACCACATCATCATCTTGAGGAGGAGAAAGAATATTTTCAAAATTGACTCTTATGCTGCTGCAGCTGTAATGGCTACTTTCAAGATCATATAGGAAGTATTGCAGACAAACGCCTCAAGGGCGGCAACCGGAACAAGGTCTTCAATCCCTTGTTGTTGTTCTCGGTTGTGCAGGTTCAAGGAAAAGAGGTAGGACAGTATTACTTGGAATAATGATGACGCTTTTGAATGCTCGCCCATCATCAACAAAAGTTGTGCTTCATTATTCAAGACAACAAGGCTCAAAAACCAACATGAATGCACCAGTTGTAGTCGTACAAGCAAGGCCTTAGCATGATTGTACAACAAGTATGCTCTTTTCAATAAGGTATACCTTGTTGAGACCAGGGAGCATGATCCCTCATTTATTTGATCGAGGGCATGCATATGTTGAGACAAAGCCATGTTGAAGATTATGATCAACGAAAAAGTGAGATGGGTGTCTTGAGCTGGGATCTTTCCAAGCAATTCAAATAACTGCTCGCATGATGGCTGGACCACCAAGAGCATGGGATGCGCGTAAACCTTGCGGTGTTGGTCGACTCGCCAAGAGTAGATGTCCTCGTTCTTCATTTCTTTTTTAAGACCTTCACTGTATATGGATCTGGCAAGCACAAAGTTCAAGAGTTCTTGGCAAGACCAAGAAGGGTTGGATAATGATGATAACGACGACGAGGAAAAGGAAGAACTTGTATCTACACAAAGACCTCTGTTGCTCTTCTTGCGATGAGAATCATCGCCCATTTCTGAAACGAGCATCTTCTTGTTTATCTCCAGTGCTTGACTCCAGGCGGAACATGCCTCCTCGTACTTCTTGGCACAAAATAGTGAAGCACCTTTGTCAAGGAGGTCAAGGAGTATTTCAATGAACCAGAAGAAACTTGTTGGTTTGTCAGGAGGCAGATCCATCCTGATGCTAAAACTTGATTCTTGACTTGCTTGTTGTTGTTCTTGTTCCGGGAAAGTAGGAAAAATAGTAAAGCAAAGGAAAATGAACGCGTTAGCAAATATGTTGGGAGAAACATTACTGTGGTGCACTTTTTTCACCTGTTAGCTCGTCGCTCGTCACTGGTGGGTCAGGTGTCAAGGTTCCGACGAACTGTTCGCCGTCGTTTTGCACTCAATGGTGCTGACTTGGAGCGACACAGCAAGTTGACGTCGACAATTGTTCGATGGAAACTGTGCACAGTTGATGAACATATTATTTGTGTTCACTCTTACTGTCAATGGAGTTTTTTGGCAGTGTACGTGTAGTGGCGGCTTTGATTCCCTCTTTTCATCTGAAAAGATAAGAAAGAGGCACATTATCTTTATTCGGCTCGAAGTAACATGGCGGTTTCACGGACTTCAGCATTAGCACATGTATGGTACCAAGCTGTCATTGTAGAAACGCTCCCGGGTAGAGAGTAGAGATTCGTCGTTCGTTCCAGAAAGGAGCAAAAAGTGCAGATTCTCCTTCTAACCTTGGAATTTCACTTAATGACCGGCAGGAATTGTGGTGCCAGGTAGAACATTTTAGTGAAAGAATGGGAAGTCCCGTACCTGGTACCAGGTGCTGTCTACGTCGTAGCATTCACTACCAAACTGCGAGTAATTTTGCCAGAATGTGCCACCTCGCGCTATTGGAAATTGTTGACTTGTGATAGTACCAGGTACATGTACCGGTAGAACCTGGTGGGCAATTAATAACGCAAGTTCGTGACGACAAATGTTCTGTGGGTGTAACGTTTGAAGTGTGATGTGCTAGTAGTGAGTGAAAAAGTTGAATTCACGGTTGTAGTAGTGATTCTTTGGGGCATGGCCGGTGCTCCTAGCCTACTAGCACGGACTGCTGGTAACCTGGTCCGGCATTAGCGTGATAGCATACATCACGCAAGAAATGATACCTATGTAGACTATATGGTCATAAGCGACGACCACTGATACTACCTTGCTTCCCAGCCACAAGTCAGAAGGTGAAAAAACGATGACTAGGTTTGACCGCGTCGACTCCAAGTCCCCGGTACAATAACTGTCGAGTCGACTTGGTCGCACGATGGCAACCAACCAAACTGGAACATCAAATCACAAAACGATGACAGGTATCACAAGCAAAAAGATCAGCATGGCGGAGACCCCATCTGTCAGTGCTGAAACGACGCCCAGCGTCCAGCCAAATCGAAATCATACCATGAACTTGATGAACCGACTCGAAGCATTCATGCCACTGATCAAGAAAGCCAATCAAGGTAGGGATGACTGGGAACGGCGACCCCATCTTACGTGCAACGTGTACATCACGCTGTCTCACGACCTCGTTTGTCTGTCGTTGTTTGACAAATATATAGAGTTATCCGATGTCGACGTACTGAAAGTGGATACAAATTTGGAGAAAGAGGATGACAATGACAGTGATGATGACGGCAGTGATGATTTGGGTGATGGTAATGACAGTGATAGCGAGTCCAGCGAAAGAAGTCATGGTAGCGACCCAAAGATTGTGGAACTTGCTCACCACAGAGACACGACGGCGCCTTCCAACCCAACCATCCAAATCGAATTTGCAGTTGGAGAGTTGAATGACAATCCCATTATGAAGTTTCTTACCAACAACAGTGAATCGTTGGATGATGGGATAGATACAAACAATTTGGATCGAGAAGATGATTATGATAATAATGAGAGAAAGCGAGCTGCTGTGACAAAGCTCCTTGCCGTGGATGATACATGTGAAGACAAGCAGCCTCCAAGAAAGAAGTCATTAATTACGGAATTATAGGGCGGGTGGATTTTAAAAGGTCGTGGGTGTCTGACCATACAATTTCCTCCAAGGTTTCACGCACTATGGAAATTCCATTTACCAAATGAGAGGTTTGAATGTACTTTTCTTGTAACTTATCCATTTTCCGGCAAAGAAAGCCAGAATCTGATTCGATTCTGATTAAAGATCGGACTAATCAGATAGGCATTCAAGGTCACCAACCTTAGTGGGACCACCATCCTTTCCCTCGTTATCCAGAACGCCGAGCTAGTCGGATACAACGGTTCCTTCAAGCTCACGACCTTTGTTTTCTACAAGAAGTATGGGGAGTAGGTGTTGCGCAGCTCACGATACCCTCCTTGATGATGATGGCCAAGGTT
>SWEM01000333.1:0-33768 GCA_019593585.1 Nitzschia palea | reverse complement strand
ACACCCCTTTTGTTGACTTCACATTTCAATCTTGTGAGAACAATTATGAACAGATTGGAACATGAGGCCGTCCTTTTTGATTGGGAGACTGTTGGATATCCAACTCGTTTCTTGTACTGCGCAAATCCATTTTGTCTACGTAGTTGATGGAAAGGGAGTTACAGCGGTACACGTTGTTCTAGCATTTTCTAGGTCAACGATTGACCCATACAACGAGCGACCTGGTCCAGGTTCTGTAGACTCTAGACCGAGTGCCTGGTGACTTGTGACTGGTCTGGTCAAGATTTTCTCATTGGCTTCCATGACCAACGGCAAGGCTGTCGATTCAATTAATGATGCACGTGCTAACGCTGAAAGTGGCGCATGCTGCATGTGGATTGCTCTTTGGCTTTAAATATAGTTTTGTCACGGACAAGAAAACATCAGAACAATCAACTATGTGACGAGATGCACGGTCACAACATGGATAAGTTCATGTCAGAAATACTTGAGCAAGTTGTATTTGGACCTTGGAATTGAAAGTGAAGCAAGTGACTAACAGTAAGAGCACTGGATGAAATTTGAAGTGAGAGCAGCTTTTGTTCGAAAAAGTACAAGGACACAAGGACACTACTTTAAGAATCAAAAACACATCGCTCACCAACTGTAACAAAAACCACTTGAAATATTTTTTGCTTGCTTTAATAACTGAGAACCTCGGGTTCCTTGCAAACGAACGACAAAGGCGGTTGACAATGCAGACCATGCCAATTGCATCAAGAGTAGGGCAATCAGTTTCAGTAACACGAAGTCCTCAATCAACAAAATTCTTCTTGTCTAATGTCAACGACAAGAAAAAGCAAGGCACAACAACAGTAATCAAACCAGAAGAATGTGAAAATAGCGAAAGCACCCCTTCTGATGACGCCATGTCGGAGGACTCGTTGTTGGACTCGTGTGCCGACGAGGAATCGTCTATCGATTCTGAATACGTTGGTTACGACAGAATATTGAAGCGCTTCGAAAGGAGGGAGAAAATACTTGGTCGCATTGTTGCAGGCAAGTCTCAATTTTATGAGGAGAGTCTTATCATGCATGAAATGGCAAGTCGTATCAAGACCCTTCGATCCATTCGAAAGTCGCATGACAAATCATCGTCGTCATTGTCGCATGGTGAACTTACAATGAACGAATCCTTGTCACCATCAAGAACTGCGTTTGAAAATGAACACAGAACATCGTTGATGTTAGATTTCAATCATCTATCATGGTCGTTGCAAAGACTGGTGCACTTGTTCGAAGGTCGCCATTCTCTCGAGGGTGCTTGGGTCCTGTGTTGGTACTGCATTGGCCATTTTGGGCTGATCTGCATCTCCGAAGTGCTTGTCGAGAGGGTTCTTCGAAAAAGTCGGTTGAATCCTCACATTTTCTACAGCCTTCTTATCATCAGTGCCCTGTGTATAATGCGCGCCAATGGATATCTCTGGGTATGGCTCTCTTCCGACTCGTATCGCCGAGTCAAATTTGACATGCACAATCGAAGAGTGTTACGGTTTTGGGATGCCAGACTTTTGGCTTTGTTGCGGCAGCCATCGCTAGCATACGTCAATCGAGTCATCAGTATGTCTACCTTTTACATCTTGTTTCACGGATGCGCGTTTTTCTACAATGATATCATTGATTCTTTGAAAAGGGTTTTCATTGCAAAGTCCCATGATGCCACAGCATGTGGCATTGACCCTCAAGTCGATGATGCGAGTCATCCTTGGATGAGTTTTTCGTTGTTGTTGTTGTACATTGCCGTCATTGTCCTCGCGGCGGGTGCAACCGCTAGGTTCGGCGGGACAGTCTTCACTTTGTAGTCGTTGGTGTCTCAGCAAAAAATATATTATCTAGTAGGGATATGCCTTCGCTTGCAAGAGAAGAAACGGCATTATGCAAGAAGTTTGGAATTAACATTAAGTGGCAACTTTGATGTTCATGTGCATCCCTCGAGCTCCTGATCGGTGATGAGACACTTAATTTATACCTGTCAAATTCGTTTTCCTCCTTGGCTGTTGAGGTGATCCAGAAGCATTGTCTCTCGCTTCAAAATTACAAAGTAGTCTGTTGCTGCATTGTAGGTCGGGCGTTGGAATCTCTTGGAGAAATGCTCATGGGATCTGTGGCCAAGCAATCCGCTCGGTGAGACTCGCCACGCGAGTAGCAGTGCGAATCTGATCCCTTGATGATGGATTGGGTTTCGTGCACACGTAATACCATACAATCCAGTGCTTGTCGCCACACAGGGAAACTCATTTGGCGACATTCACTTGTACCATCATCCGTCCATGAAGGCTTCTTGAGCTTAGAGCCATTCTATGAAAGGGGTCCAGGATCTTGAAGGATGATGCCACATGTCACTTATTGGATTGAATGAGCCGAATACTTGTACGGAGGATGTGAGCTTGCACGTCGTTGGACGTACTGGTACCAGTGAAAAGTGAATTAGTTTCGTGACATACCGGGGAAACAGTGTGCTTTTCTCATTTAATAAACGACACTCGTCATGAAGTGGCATATAACCCCTTGAATCGTTCAACCTTCCGTTTTTATTGAAGACTTTTTCGATGAGAATTCTGTGTACCTGGTACAAGAACTGGTTCGAACAGAATGGAGCCAAAAACGATGTTCTTCGATCGCCCAAGATCTCAAACGATCTTCCATAGATTCTTCCCGTGGTTCTTCACATCACGGATGGATACCGGTCCAGGTTTCGTTCTGCTCACAACTCGATATGCACTTGGCAAACTGGTTTGCCTGGCCAACTATCTTTGTATTAGTTTCCTCATCCATCAAAGAAGCATTTCCATCCAACATGGTCAAAATCGCAGTCTTGGGAGGTGGTAGTGTTGGAACTACCCTAGCCAAAGCCTTGGCTGACAACGGCATGGATGTGGTCATTGCCGCACGTGATCCCGACAAAACTCTTGGAAAATTGAAAGAATCCAACTTGGCTGATCTCTCTGTTGAACCCTTGGTGGAGTCTCTCCAGTCTGCCGATGTCATTATTCTGGCTACTCCAGGAATTGTCGACGATGCCGGTATTCAAGCCTTTGCCGAATCCTTGGGCGATGTATCCGGCAAGGTCATCATTGATGCGACGAATCCTTTGGGTCCCTTCCAGGAAGGACTCAACGTCCGTTGGGACAAGGGAACCTCGGGGGGTGAGGTCTTGGCAGCGGCGCTGCCTACTGCCAAAGTTTACAAGAGTTTTAACACTGTCGGTGTGGAACACATGAAGTATGCCTTGGGCAAGGATATGTTGTTGGCCGGGGATCCGGATGAAAACTCGCGCAAGATTGCCGAAGAAGTTGTTGCCGGTGTTGGATTCAAGCCCTTTTATGTGGGACCCATTCGTTATGCGCGAAATTTGGAAGCCATTGCGGAACTCTGGATTCACATGGCTGTCCCTCCCTTGGGAGGGAGAACCACTTCGCGCAGATTTTGGTTTTCTATTTCTGGTGATCCCTAAATATATATATGATATATGAGAAGAGGAAGTGATCACTTTTCAGAAGGTTGGCTGTCCCTCGGGTTGCCGATAGGGACGTGGTGTCGACGATTTTCAAGATGGATGCGAACTCTTTTACTTTTACACCATGACATGATTCGACTATCTAGTCAGCCAATTTTCTTAACAATTGACTCCTTCCTCGTCTCCACTAGAGGTGGCTCCTTCCTCCTTGATAGTACTGGTCTCTTTTGAATTATTGGCTTCTTCTTTCGCCAAATGTTCTTGGTATAATGTTGTTGTTGTTGTTGCTTTTGTTGCGGCGATTGTGGTGGCTGGTATTGGAATTGGACGTGTCGACTCGGCATTTACCCGATTGACATTCCATACCATCACTAAACATTGCACCATTTTGAAATCCATCGGTAGGAATGGGAAAATTTCCTTGACTGTTGGTTTGTAAATTGACGAGTCGATCGAGGTAACCAGGGATGTCATGATTTTGGACCATAGAATGGGCTTGTAACCAAAGGTTTGGAATGTTGGGGTGAGCATCGACCGTACGAGTGGTCAATTCGACCGACGCCACTCCTTGGCTATCTTGTCCTACCAAGATCATATATCCAAAATTATCAGACCCCAACCCCTGAATAAAGGGTACCGGATCATAGGTGATCCCACCACCACCACTATCATCACTGTCAGTCGATTCTTGTGTATTGACAAAGCGTAAGAATCGTTTCGCCGACAGCATGGGACAGGGTGTATCAATTGTACTTGGTTGACCAAAGGTAATAACCAAGGTGTAGTGGCATCCGCAGGCTTCTTGTGCTTAGTGGCGGGTTCGAAGATACGTGACGGATAATGCCACACATTGGATTGAATGAGCCGAACATTTCGGTAGTTCGGAGGATGTGACATGAGCGAGCATGTTACGTTTCGCTCTGGTCATTCAAGGGTTCGACAAGGGGAACGGGGGAAACAAGAGTTGACGGCAGTTGGATATCCATCTCAAACTGTACCAGTGTGTTTCGAAACATACCGGGGAATGCTGTTTTTATTATATAAACGACATTCTCTATTATGCGGCATATTGCCAATGAGGTTTGGACTTAACAAGCAGCTTCTGATGTTCATGAGCTCCTGATCCGACGATTCCGAGACCTGTCGATGATGGATCTCTTTTCCCTCTTTGGTCGTTGAGGGTGTTCCAGAAGCAATGTGATTCGAGCGTGCATGTAACATGTCGCTTTGGTCCTTCACTGTCAAAGTTTGGGCAGGTCGGGACGGTAGAAGCAAGAGTTGATGGTAAGATACCATCTCCTCTCGCACCAGGTACCAGTTTCGAAACATACCGGTACCATGGAAACCATCTGCTGTATTTATTTAAGAAACGATATTCCTCATGACGTGGCATATTGCCCATTCAAGGTTCATCCTTCCGGCTTTTATATTGACTGTGAAGACTTTTTCGATGTTAGAGTTCTGGATCCGAAATCCAATGATTCTCCCTGGCGGTTCAGGTGCATACCGGTCCAGGTTTCGTTCTACTCTCACAATTCGATATGCACTTGGCAACCTGGTTTGCCTGGCCAACCGTCTTTGCATTAGTTTCCTCATCCATCAAAGAAGCATTGCCATCCAACAACAAAATGGTCAAAATTGCCGTCTTGGGAGGTGGTGGTGTTGGCAGTACCCTAGCCAAAGCCTTGGCTGACAATGGCAAGAATGTAGTCATTGCCGCACGTGATCCCGAAAAAACTCTTGGCAAGTTGAAAGAGTCCAACTTGGCTGATCTCTTGGTGGAACCCATGGTGGAGGCTCTTCAGTCTGCCGATGCCATTATTCTGGCTACTCCAGGAATCGCTGACGATGCCGGTATTCAGGCCTTTGCCGCATCCTTGGGCGATGTATCCGGCAAGGTCATTATTGATGCGATGAATCCGGTGAGTTCCTTCCAGGACGGACTACAAATCCGTTGGGACCAGGGGACCTCGGGAGGTGAGGTATTAGCAGCGGCGCTGCCTACTGCCAAAGTTTACAAGAGTTTCAACACTGTCGGTGTAGAACACATGAAGTATGCCTTGGGCAAGGATATGATGTTGGCCGGAGATCCGGATGAAAACTCGCGCAAGATTGCCGAAGAAGTTGTTGCCGGTGTTGGATTCAAGCCCTTTTATGTGGGACCCATTCGTTACGCGCGAAATTTGGAAGCCTTTGCCGAACTTTGGATTCACATGGCTCTCCCGCCCTTGGGAGCTAGGCAAACTTCGCGCAGATTTTGGTTTTCTATTTCTGGTGATCCCTAAATTTATATATATGTGAAGAGGAAGTTCACTTTTATCCAGAAGGTTGGCTGTCCCTCGGGTTGTGGATAGTGACGTGGTAGTCGACGATTTTCATGATGGATGCTTTACTTTACACAATGACATGATTCGACTATCTAGTCAACTAGTATTTTTAACTAATGACTCCTTCCTCGTCTCCACTAGAGGTGGCTCCTTCCTCCTTGATAGCACTGGTATCTTTTGATTTCTTGGCTTCTTCTTTCGCCAAATGTTCCTGGTATAATTCTTCAAAATCCAATCCATCCTTGAGTGTTCCATTGGGGTTTATTAATCCCTTGAGACGTAATTTGCGTTTAAAAATACCTCGTCGTTGTCGTTCGGCAAAGGCTTCATCCATACTGGGTGGTCGTCGTGGAAAGACCATCGTCTCGTACTGACAAATTTCTTGTTCCAAAGCATTTTGTTTGGATGGCTCTCGCACCCAAACATTGGCTCCTGGAACTTTGATAAAAACTTCATTGGGAGTAAAGCTTCCCGTGGCCCGATATTCAATCATTTGTCGATTATACGTTTCTTGAGCTTCATTGGCAAATTGATTATAATAAGTGCGTTCCTCTTCCGACAAGCCATGTCTCCAAAGTTTTGAAACTTCTTGTACCACTGTCATCGTAAATCGGAACAAAGAAGAAAAAGAAAAAGGACCAGGAAATGGATTGGGTTGTGAGGATTGTTTGATGTAATTGTCTAATAAATGCCACATATGGATTCTCTGTTGCTTGTTTCTTACCTTTGGTTTGATCGTGAGGAGAATCTGGTCGATCATGTCGAATTTTGACCGTCATTTGAAATAAAAAGACCATGAATCCGGTAATGGGTGGTTCCGGTGGTGCATCGGGTAAATCTCGTTCTCGAACTACCCGTCTGCGACGTTCTCCTGGTAAACGCGGTCGATCCCAACGTCCCTCTTGGCGTTCTTCGGGTTGCATCAGTCGATGTCGGCGCCACATGGTTCGTCTCAAGTCGGCAATTCGATCCACCCGCTCATCCCCCGTCCGAATAATATTATGATCCGTGTTGGAATGTCCACCAGTGGTCAACACGACAACGGGGTTGACAATAGTGTCATTGAATGTTCGTGCCGAATCCATCGTAGTATCTTTGTTGTTGTTGTTACTGTTGTTGGGTGGAGGATCATTCAGAGATGCCGTGGCGGTCAACTTGGGCAATGTCGTACATTCGATACTAAGTCCTGCCTTGGCTGCCAAATCTCGGACTTGTTGGAGTTGTAGCAAGGTCTCTTGAATCGCCATGTCGCTATCGATAACGAGAGCATTCGCTTGCTTGCGTGTCAAACGCTTGAAACTGGCACGTTTTCGTTTCTTGGTCGTCGTCGTCGTCTTTATATCCGAATCTGGAACCGATGATGCCGGTTGGTCTTGTTGATTGGTTTCCATTTTAGAAATTTACCCCTGAACATATAACAATCGCAGAGTCGCCTGGGAAAGAGGGGGACTCGATTCGGATGGCCCAGATTTTGATTAATTCGAATCAAAATAGGTTGTCAAACATCCAACTTTTTTTTTGGTAATTGACTTTGTGAACGTCTAACTGTAAATTACTAATTGTTATACAAGCTATAAGGAACACTATGAATCCAAAAAAGAGGGAAAATGAATGGTAGATGAGGGAGAATGTATTGATTCAAGAAACCAGCGAGAGTGACCTTGCTGTGGTTGAGATGGTAAACGGATTGTGGATGTCGGGCAGGGAGAATGTGCACATGTAGAGTGTCCAAGGTTGTCGATTTTTCGGTTGATAGGGGGCGCGCATCTCTCGCCGCGTTGGTTTCTAGAGGTAGTATTGACGGTGAGAAGAAGAATTGGGTATTGTGGAATAATCCTTTCTTTGACAATGCAAAAATCGCTTGACAATGGTAAAGGTCAAAATGGTACAACAAAGCACCACAACCAACAAACTCGTCCAACTCATTCTTGTCCGAGTCAGCGAGGAAGCACTCGGACCATTCCAATCCTCGGCCATCCATATCCCCACCTTGCCAGGGTCGATGCAATGGGCCAGTGTGGAGGATTTTAGAATACTTTTATTGTTTGTAGAGGATAGGGTTGTTGTTGTTGTCGTTGATGTCGTCGTTGTAGAAGTGGTAGGGATATTGACACATGCTCCCGAGAAACAATCTTCCGAGGCAACACAAACGGCACCCAAGGGAAGTTTCGCTTCGCAAACTCCAAATCGACATCGATGTGAGGCACAGTCCAGGTCCATTTTGCAATTGCAATTATTATCCAATAAGCTACCACTGCCAATGCCGCTACCACCAGTAGTAGTGGAGGAGGATCCGGTACAAAGGTTCCATAGACATTTGTTACTTGCACAATCCCAATCGGTTTGACAGGGCATGCACGAGGCAAGTTTGGAAACACATTGTCCATCGACACAATTCTCCGAGGGGCGACATTGATCTGTATTGCTACACTCGACGGAAACACATGTCGTCCAACTGTTATTGCTGTTGTGGCGATTGTGGTGGCTGGAATTATTGGAATTGGACGTGTCGAGACGGCATTTACCCGATTGACATTCCATACCATCATTACACATGGCACCATTTTGAAATCCATTGGTAGGAATGGGAAAATTGTCTGGACTGTTGCTTTGCAGATTGACGAGTCGATCCAGATAACCAGGAATGGCATGATTTTGGACCATGGAATGGGCTTGTAATCCAAAGGGAATGTTTGGATGAACATCAACCGTACGAGTGGCCAATCCGACCGACGCCACTCGTTGGGTATCTTGTCCTACCAAGATCATGTATCCAAAATTATCAGCCCCCAATCCCTGAATAAAGGGTACCGGATCATAGGTAATCCCACCACCACCACCACCACTACCATCACTATCGGTTGATTCTTGTGTGTTGACAAAGCGTAAGAATCGTTCCGCGGACAACATGGGACATGGTGTATCAATGGTACTTGGTTGACCAAAGGTAATAATGTAGGGATTCAGATCGGCCATGGCCAAGGCGGCAATGGCAGCCACGGCACCTCCTTCACTATGTCCACCAAAGACGACACATTCATCTGGATTGATACAATCCATGGCACATTGCCTTATCGCCCTTTCAATATTCTTGCGCGCTGTAGCCTTGTAGGCCTTGGCAAATCCAATTCTGGTACTACAACAAATACTAGAAGATGATGTTGTCGTGTTGGAAGGATCCCCTAGCTGCTGCTGCTGCTGCTGTTGTTGTTGTTGTGGCTGTGGATGGTAGAGTCGAAAACAAATCTTTTCTCTCCCAAAATCTTGAGCATCCCAATTGATCCATGTCATACTACTTCCACGAAAATTGACATGACAATAGCCCTCCTTTTTGGCAACAATAGCTTTTCCTGGGTCTGGTAATAGGGAGCAGAGATAATGATGATGATGATATGTGAGTTTGGATGGAGGGGTACAATAAGTTAGTTTTCCGAACACTTTTCGTTTTCGCCTGGGTGATAAAATGTGACTGGGTTCTGGTTCCCACAAAATCCATTCGACTATGCGAACGCACCATATTCCAATATTTCAAAATCAAGCTCCCGAGTCTTGTTGTAGGGTTGTGGTGTTTTGACAATACTGGACAATTCGGCACTGTGAATAGCCAAAGACAAAAGTGCCTGACTCAAGACAAGATCCGCCCTACTGGGTCGGATCAAAACAAGACAGGACCAGGTAGTGGCGGCTAGGGTAGAAAGTCGACCAGCCCAAGATCGAGGACGACGACGATGATGATGATAATGCCTCATGTATGGTTGCTTGTCTTGAGATTCGTGGTTGTCATCCATCATTGTTGTTGTTGTTGTTGTCTTGCAAGATGGTAGTCCAGTTCCAAGAGACGACGACCTTACTAACTACACTGTGAGAAGGCCACACACCACAAAATCCAAGAAACATGCGAACTTCTGTTTGGGTTCTGTTCCACTTGCGTAGCTGGCATTGCCCCCAAGGAACAACCTTTCGTATATTAGAACAAGAAAACCGTTCCGACGGATCCGAACGCAAAAATGTCGAACGTTCCCTCGGAGGAATCTCCGAGGGTCACATTGGGGTACGTTTTCCCGTATCCACCTGTACCAGATATGTACCTATTTATGGTAGTTTTTCGGTTTTTCAATAAAGACGAGCGTGTCGAATCAACGAAGGATCACATGGAGGCGGCATGCCTGTGACTCCCACTGGTTTGGTCCAACGGAAATGTACTTTCTAAATACCGGTACCTAGGGCTGCGCACTCATTCGTGTGGTATGCCGATGGAGCATCCCTCGCGCACTTTGGCTTCCGAACCAGCCTGCTGGTAGGTCCACACCGACAGAGCATTGGGCGTTGACACAACGATACATCTGGACAAAGGACAGTCTCGACTTCAGGGAATCGTAAACCAACAAAACGGTTCAACTACCGGCATTCTACCTGAGTATCCTTTGCGGCAATTGTTCACATCGTCAATCGTATTTCTCATCAAAAGGATTTATATTGATTGCGACAATTCCTCATTCGTGAAGAACGACATTCTCAAACCGTTGTTGCCCGTTCGACATCTCCATCGCATCGACCATGAAGTCGCTTTCATGGAAGCGCGCATTGTTGTGGAGTTTGGTGACAGTCTCTGGAACTTGGGCTCAAACACCTTCACCCAATCGATCTCCGACATTTTCACCGAATAGATCTCCGACGTTTTCGCCCAATCGATCTCCAACGGCAAGTCCGCAGAGTTTCAACAATACGAGTACGCTTGCTCCCACTTTGGATGCAAACCTGACTGAAGTGCCGACGGAAAGTCCAACAGTAAATGCAACCAGAGCCCCAACTCTCTCTCCGACGGTCAATCTAACTGACAGTCCAACTCCTAGCCCATCCGAGAACTTGACTTTGTCCCCGAGTAGGGCGCCGTCCAAGGAGCCTTCCCTGCTGCCCACCATTTTACCTAGTTCTCTCCCAACTGTAGCCCCGACTGGCACCATCCAAAGCGAGAGCATGGACGGTCTTGCCATTGATCTTTTTGGGATCACCGAGTTTCCAACAGATGTCTATGAGGCTTGGCAAACAACGACTGCATCGTATCAGAAGCAATACTATGCCAAAGTCATGAATTCTCCTGTTGCGGATTTTGAGACACTCATCACCATCACGTCACTTACCCTGCCGGCTGGCAAGCGCCAGTTGCGACAGTTACAAGACAACTTTGTTACTGTGTTCTATAGTCAAACTATGCAATACCGATTCGTTGGAGAAGCTGTCGATCCCGCTCTCGTTGCTACTCTTCCCTTTCAGACGGACATTGGACGAAACGCCTATGTGGAACTCTTGAAAAAAACAGGACAAGGCGTATTGGTCGATGTTACCTCAGTGTCGCAAGTGACGACGGGTGCAACGGCGACACCCACGACGGCTCCCGCCAGTCCTCCAACCCCTGTACCCGTGCCTTCTCCGTCAGAAGATCAAAAAGGCATTTCTTCCCTCAGTACCGGGGCCATTATTGGCATTGCTGTCGGCGGAGGTGTCTGCCTCATTGGTCTCTTGCTATTCTTCTTCTTTAGCAGTGGTGATAGTGACTATGAAGGGGCCAATGAGCCACCACCCAGTGTCAATGTCAAGCGGGAAGGAGACGAAATCAGTACCTTGGCACCTCCACAGTTTGGTGGACCACCCGTGTCGCACGAATCCATTGCCGGCTATGGCGACCAAAGGTGAGTCGAACAAAAATCTAACAAACATTTCTTTGTTGTTCCATCTCGTGGATTTTCTTGAATTTCTCAATTGCGCAACGATTTCTTACATCTCTATCATTGTCCTGTTTGCTACAGCGTCGCAACTGTGGATTATGATTATTCCAAAGCATACGGGGGAGGCGGCGATACATCGGTTTCATCGGCAGGTGGAACCTTTGGCTCACAAACACGGCAATCATTTCTGGATCCCCGAACAGCCAGTGCTACCGGGGCCACTTTGGGGGCTTATTCGGATGCGGATTCTTTCGAAGAGGCCTACCGAGATCCGAATGCCAATGTCAAAGAAGAAATACTACAAGTGATTGCGCCTCCTGGCAAGTTGGGTGTAGTCATTGACACTCCGGACGATGGTGCTCCTGTGGTTCATGCCGTCAAGGATTCATCTGTCATTGCTGATAGGATTCAAGTGGGTGACAAATTAATAGCAGTTGACGATGAAGATGTCCGAACAATGACTGCCATCAAGGTATCCAAACTCATTTCCAGAAAGAGTGCCAATCCATCACGAAAGTTGACCATTGTGCGGACAACAGTGGTAGACTAGGTCGCACCCGTATGGTACAAGTACTCGGAGTGGGGTGGAAGACTACTGGTTGCAGCCAACTCCAAAATTCATAACCAACAACGCAACTAATCCTGTCAATTTGTATCCTTTTTGAAACAATCTATCCATTCCTTGTCAAGATATAGTTGTTGTATGACTATCTTTGCGTCCATTTGTGGGTAGTCTAGCATTAGCCCATATTATAAAATATTCTTCAGGGCAGTCAGGATAAAGAAGACCTACCAGAAATGTGACTGTCGCGTCTGGTATTCTTGTGACACTGCAACATATCCACAAGACGAGAAAAAACAATGTTTCGTCGTGGTCTAGTACAATGACAAGGACCCTCAAAATCCACGGCGTATAGACCCTCTCGTCAAAGGAGCCCCATGTGTGAGATCAAACGTTAACCAGGCGATCATGTCAAGATTACAAGCAACAAACAAACAAACAGCTACAGTAAACTCTAATGACTGGGTGAGAAAAGACATGAGATGCCGCATCCAAAAACATGATGCGTTTATGTGATATAATCTGATTGTGTATGAAAGCTGCTTTAACTTTGTTTTAACTCTAAAATTAGTATTCTAAAAATGTTCTTCTTGTCATTGGCACGCAAATTATTGTAATGTACCAAGACAACAAACCGAAGAAAATATTCCTTTTCCTTTGGTTCAGTCTGTGTTCGTTTGTTCATATCTCTCCTTGACTATTCGAAACCACTATATCATTGAGATCCCACGATGACATTTCCTCCAGCCAAGTTCTTTCATCCAGAAAGTCCTTCATGAGTGGTTCTTCATCACTACTATTCTCTGCTGTATCGGAACGTAAACTCTTGAAGACATTCCAATCATATCGACGTTTTTTTCGTGCCGGACCACCACCACCACGATGACTTTCCATAACAAGTTGCGGTAACAGTGCGCTGCAGGATGTGGACCAAAGACGCCCCAATACCGCCAGTGTACTCTTGGTACTACCGGTAGGAGTAGTAGTACTCGACGATTGGTGGTTCTGATCATTGTTGCTTTTCATTCTCTTTCTTTTTCGTGGAGTCGAAGATGTAATGGATGGATCCATTCCAGGAATTATAACGAGAGATCGTCCATCATCAAATGATGGAAAGGAACCCTTGGGTTTACGTTCCGTCAAGGATTGCCGTAACAAGGAAAGGTCTCTAGACAAGGATAGTCTCGTTGATAACATATTTACTGTAGTACTTGTCCGTCCAGTTAATGATGCAACTACGAAAGGAAAAGAGAGAGAGAAAAAGAAAAGAGAGTTTGTGCACCTCAGCTGTGGTGGTTATTCGTAATTTTAGTAGATCCAAAGTATCGTAAAAATATTATTCGATGCTGCGAAGATTGCCGAAATGGTGAAGGCATTGGGCGAAAGTTACCACGAACTTGGCAGTATTTTCAAAGCCATATGTGACAATTCCGAAGGTACGTCACGGTCGGAACTATAACTGAGAAAAGCCACTGCACCAGGTCTGACCAGTCCGGCCGGCGAGACATCTTGCAACTTCGCCAATCGCAGCGCTCACCATTTGTCGGTTGCTTTGGCCGGTTTGGTGATTAGGGAGTCAAGGAACTTTAAATCTCGCGACTCCGACTTTAATGACAGCGGGCCACGTGGGAAATTCCAAATGTCACATGTCATCTATCACGTGTCACATTTTATCTGGATGACCTCAAGTTACCCGATCAGAGACACGCAAAGTCTACACCAAGAATTCGATATCCGAGAGTTTTGTTACTACCGGTAGGTTTCTGCAACTTACAGGTGAAGAGGTAGAAGTAACAACACCGATAAAATGCAAGTTCGCAAAACAATACCATTGTTTTGCACCTTATTCTAGGCCACCCACTAAAACGAACTAAAAGTAACGTCATTTTTTTGTACTTAAAGTTGAATCAAGAAATGACTGCAAGGATCTTTATTACCACTCCAACAACGTGCTTGACGCAATTTATAACTGTAAATACTTCATCGTCATCATCAGCATCAGCATCATGATTGTTTATCCTCGGGGGTGGGAATCCAAATTCAGTATTGTCAAATGGTTCTGGTAAAGGCTGTTTCTTGAGATTGATAGCATCATTTCGAATCTGGTCAAACATGGGGTGAGTAAAGTAACGTTCTCCAAACGAGGGGATGATACAAACGGCGACCTTGTTGGCACTTTCGGGTTTGGCACAAACTTGCACGGCACCAGCAACAATGGCACCGGAGGATACACCCACGGGAATTCCCCTCAGCCATAAATCCTTGCATGTCTCCATGGCCAGGTCCGAATGTATGGCAACCACTTCGTCGATAATGTCCAAATCAAGTACGTCGGGGATAAAGCCAGCGCCCATGCCCTGAATTTTGTGAGGACCTTGTGGCCCACGCTTTTCTCCACCCTTGGCAGCCGTCAAAATCATTTGTTCTTCGGGTTCTACTGCAACGGAATGTAATTCTGGCTTGAGGGCAGGAAGACCAAATTCTGGACTTCCCTTGATATACTGAGTAACTCCAGTAACGGTACCTGGTGGTCAAAAAAGGTGACAAGTTTAGAATGTAATAATGAGTGTTCCAAATGGTGTCGAATGACCTGATGTTGTATTGGTCAACTAACGCAACGTACCTCCCGTTCCAACACCACTGACAAAAATATCCACTGTTCCATCGGTATCCCTCCAAATCTCGGGACCCGTCGTTTCTCGGTGAACCTTGGCATTAGCAGGATTGGAAAACTGTTGGAGCATGAACCCATTGCCATCCAAACCTTCTAGAATTTCATAGGCCTTGGCGAGGGAACCGGTGACTGCCTTTTCCTTGGGAGTCAATACGACTTCGCAACCCAAGGCCAAGAGCATCATGCGACGTTCCACACTCATGGTTTCGGGCATGGTAAGAATGCATCTAGAAAATTTAAAAAAATAATTAACACCAATGGGACAAGGTGAGTGAGTGCCAATACTGATGTCTCCTTTTTTCCAACGACGACAACAACAAAAATCCACAAACAAAAAAATAGAGACCTACCGATATCCACGTTCTCGTCCAATAAAGGCCAGAGCAATACCAGTGTTACCCGATGTTGGTTCGACCAATACAGTCTTGCCTGGGGTGATAAGACCTTGTGCCTCGGCCTCATCAATCATGGATCGGCCCAATCGATCCTTAACCGAACTACAGGGACCAAGAGATTCCATTTTGGCATAGAGCTTGCTTCCATTGGAAACACCTTTGGCTTCCAAGTACGGGGTCAAATCGAGCAGGGGAGTGTCGCCGACCAAATCGGACGGACGCGCTGCGACTCGAAGCTTGCGGGTTTGGTGGTTGGTCATGAAGGAGCTAGTCGTAGTAGTAGAAATAGCAGCAGGAGCAAAGTTCTTTTGAAAAAGATGGTAGTGTTGTGACGCACAAAGGCGGTTGATGGTTCTTGTGAGAACCTTCATGATACCTAGTAGATCCTGTCAATTGACGTTGTCAATACACAAAAAGTAAGAAGTGAAACCTGCGACCAAGGTACCAGTGAACGTAGCCACAGCACGAGGAGAAAAGATTTTTTCGGGAACAACGCGATCCGCCCAGCTCTCGTTCGCATCGGCGTGGTACAGGACTGAATCACGAACCGAACCTCGGATCACGCGCGCCATCCAAGTGCCGTCCAACCCGAAGAGTTTTTTTTGAATGGCGGGAAAGCTGTCACAACCACACTCTCGCGGATCCCTCCTTGTTGTGATACTCTTGACTTTGCAATCAACGTTCACATCAGCTTCTTGCCCATAAAAAGGACTACTAACGTAGTGAAAAACAAAATGACAAGCATTTCTCACGACAAGGTGGAATTGGATGAAGCAATGCCACTGGGGAATCAAGAAGAAGACCAAGACGACGAGGAAGAGCGTGTCTATTTGGCTGGTCAAATCTTGGCCGGGAATCTCGACAAGAAACTCCGCTCGCCACATCCCGTCGAGGATTCTATAGAACATGGTTTAGAGCCACCAAGTATTATTGAAACGCAAGGAAGTTCTGTCATGGGAATTTTTGATTTGAAAGACGAACGAGGTTGTCCTCTGCGATCCAAAACTACAAATGCGGACCATACCTGGGCGGAATCGGCAATGACATTTCTAGCGTCACAGAAAGATCCAATCTTGGGGATTCCATTGTCGTCGTCGCCCTCAAAGTCCAAAACACCAAACAAGGAACCTATGATATGGAAGATACTGCGTCAAACAATCATTTCCATGGCTCATGTTCGACTTGCCAATGGCCACGTTGAGAAAGCACTCAAGTGTGACAATACACGACGTCAAAACTCAATGTACACTTGGGCCAAGGGGCATCTTCAGGCTGCCCTAGAATTTTGGCCATGTAATCCAGTGGCCCTGTTGGCCATGGCTAATTTGACGAGAATGGGAGTAGTTCCCATGGTGGTTCCTTCGTCCCAAGCAGCAGCCGCAGCAGCCAAGAACCAGAAAGCTCCAGATGATGCCATTGTCCGTCTACGAATGCAATTAGCCATGCACCAATACCTGGCTGCCGCCAAATGTGCCACCACGGTTCGATGGCATGGCATCCAGCTATTGGTGGGACCCAACAAATTGAAATCTACCGATGAATCATTCCTTCTAGAGACCATCGTGTTGTGTCTTGCAGCACAAGTCGACGTTTTGGAGGTCGACGACGTCAAGGACCCCAGTGATGAATATGGTCCATCCAGTGTTGTTTCGACAGCATCCTACATGGCGGCAATTTTGGCTTCCACCTTGGGGCATCACAATGTGGCCAAGGAGGCATTGGCTGCCTTTGGAAAGAATATGACACGAATTCATCCTGGTGTTTGGGATGCGGCAGCACGATTAGCCAAAGATCCCACTTCTGGTGAATCCACCACGAAAGAACCTCCATTGACGACCAAAGGAGTAATACCTGCTAGCAAAGCCACTGCTGGAGCATTTACTCCCTCTATCTTTCGTCAAGCCATACCCAAGGACTTGGCTCGCATCCTCCGCCATGCCTTTCGTCCCGATGCTCCATATTGGGATCAATCGGGATATGACCGGGGAGTTTATTATTCCTTTTGGCACGACTATCATCGTCCTCCCCAGGAAGAAGAAGAAGAAGGAAACAAGACAACACTCATGACGTTTGCCAATGTCGTCGAAGAAGTGATTACCTCGTACCTATTACCACGAGTAAAGAAGGTCGTTGGGGAACAAGCCATGTCGGAATTGGCGGGTTTTGAATGGTGGGTCCATACTCGCCCTCATGGGGCCAATTTGGGTCATCAACTTCATTTTGACACGGACGAGGCCTTGCTGGAGCAAGATCGAATTGTCAGCTTTCCTATTTCTGCCACGGTACTCTACTTGAATGAGGACGACGACGACGACGGCGAGCAAGACATGGACGATTCGCATCACCATCGTCATCACTTTGGTGCGACGGTTCTCTTTGATCAAACACCGTATTGTAAAAAGAATGCCGATCGGGCCTGGATCAGCACACCTCAACCGCGATCCTTTCTAGTTTTTCCAGGCGATTTGCTCCATGGTGTTCTCCCTTGTGCCCCCCCGGTGGGTGGAGACAATGCATCTTCCAAAGATGCGAATTCCACCACCAAGACCAACCAGAAGAATACGAACAAGCGAAAAAGTGAATTGATTTCACAGGTAGATAGAACAGATGCAAAGTCGGCTTCTCCCCCAGACGATACAACGAATCACAAGGTGCAACAGCCTCACCGATTGACCTTTATGGTAAATTTTTGGGCCCGCAACATTCCCGAGAAATTGAAAAAACGAAAACTCTATGGTCCTTCGGGACCCTTTCCTCCCAAGACAAGGCGCCATTCCTGGACCAATGATTTGTTGGACGGGGGTACCTATCCCCGTACTGTGAATTCCTCCACCAGTACTACTATAGACACATGCACTACTGACACAACCATGGCCATGGGGACATTGACATGTGTCGAACCGGCATGGGAGTTGTTGAATCAGGGGGACAGTACGAATAGCCAAGAAAGCAGCAAACGCAACAAGAACAACAAGATGGCCGAACTATCCACGGTAGACTTGCCTCCCAGCGGCATCAATCAACGTTTTTTTGTCAAGAATGCACCTGACTTTTTCCATTCGACTCTGTTTGAGAAATGATGATGAATATGAGGATGATACCCCATCCAGGTTCCAATTGCAGGTGTTTGCATGGTAGTAGCTGATAAATCAACATCTGCTCGGGGAGGAATCGCCGCAAAAATCCGAAACCAGTCCAGATTTTTCGGAACCGTTTGGCGCATCCACAACGCAACTTGCGTACAACAAACGAGAGAGGGAACCACATTCTGGAACAACATGTCTGAAGAATCGAACGAAGTGACGGAGGAGCATTTGTACAATGCAGCGAAGCGTAGATACGACGAAGCAGGAAAATTGCTGGAAGAAGCTAAGAAAGAACTTACGCGGTGTAAAGCAGGTCACATAGGATTCAGTCCTTCAGACTCGGAACTGCAAGCTTTGGAGCAAGGCGTGAAAGATGCGAAGGAAGACTGGAAAGATGCAAAGGAAGACTGGGAACTGGCGAATCAATTGCTCAAAGATGCAGAGCGAAGACGGAATAATGCTCGTGCTCGTGGTGAGGTGGATTTGGAAGTGCAACGTGGTGTGAGTTCGGCATTCGCATTTCCGGATACTCATCAGCTTCCCTTACAAGGTCTGGATCTGAATCGCCCGCATATCTCTCGCATCAATCTGCTGACCAATATTTATGATAGTTTATGGGGTAAAGATGCAGCAGGATTGATTTTTCTTTCATCGCCCCCTGCGTCTGGCAAAACGTCAGCTCTGACGCTGTTCAAACACCATTACAAACACCTCAAGTGTGCGTATGTCAGTTGCGTTGCCAACGTGAGTGATAGCTGTTTTGACGTAATGGCACAGCTTGCCAATGATCAGTCGTTGACCCTCATAGCCATTGATGATGCTCAGTTATGGTATAATCAAAAGGAATTTTGGACAAGGTTGATCAAGGTCACAAGTTCATTTATACCGAGACAAGCAAAAGTGATCATATCAGCTGGGTGTGTCTCGCCAACGCCAGCAGAGTTTTCGGAACTGAAGAGGTTTGACAGAAGTGATTTTCTCTTGAACGACGAAGAAGCTCTTGCCTTTCTTCGTCTTGCCGAACCTGTTGGCTTGGACCCCAAGTTCTGGAAGATGAACGTTTTGATGCGTGTCATCATTCGACAATGCGCTGGTCTTGTTGGTGCATTGCGAATTGCAACGACCCAAATTAACAATGCCATGGCCGAAGATCCTCAACCCACGTGTAGTAGTGTGCTGCAGTATTACTTGTCATTTGCTGCGTTGGAGCTACCGAGGCGCTGTTTTTCAAGTGGTCACCTTAAACCAACAAGCGATGAATTGAACAAAATTCTGCGACGGTGCCTCGTTAGTGACACAGTCTGTTCAAGTAGCATTCAACTTGATCATGATGCAAATACACAATTGCAGACCCTGCTGATGACCGGCATACTAGTTGAGGATAATGGTGGGCATATCCAATTCTCATCGCCATTGGCACGAAGATATTACTCGGAAGTCTTGTTCAAACGCGCCAATGCAATTCCTCAAGATCTTGACAGTCTGATTATGAGTGTACTGCAAAATCTGTCGAGATCCTTATTGGAGCAATCCGTACCCACAGAGGGTAGTTTTCCAAATGAAGCGACAGTAAAGTACTTGTTCATGGAAGGATTAGCGCTCTTCACACCATCAACGTTTTCGATTTTACCACAATTGGCTGAGATGTTTCCATCTGAGGACGAAAGCAATTTTCGGAATCCTGAGAGGATTGATTTCTACTTGAACAGCGACTTTCGGTGGGGAATTGAACTTTTAGTGAGTGGGCGTGTTGTCGGCGATGATGTAAAGCGATTGGAAGTGGGTTGGAAATATGCAGATCTGGATTGTCGCGATTGGGTGGTGGTTGATTTACGTTTGGAGACGGCGGCGTCAGGGATTTCCGATATTGCTGCACATCGAAATCTAATCACACGTGTTTTTTCAAAATGCGTACAAACATGCCATTGTCGCGTTCGAGAGAAGACAATGGATATTGCTTCTCATCCGAATCTAATAACAGTGTTTTTTCAAAATAAGTACAAAACATGCAAGTGTCGCGTTCGAGAACGGACGAGATATGTTGAACTCCAGTTGAATCAGTAAGCAATTAACCGGTAGTCTATCGAGACGACCAATTGTGAAAAGCCATTTAATTGATGAAATCGAAACGAACTAGCGTAGTTTGAGTTATGCTCTGGGATCTAGATACAAGCAAGCGATAGATTGGAGTTCCTGTAACAACTGCATATATTTTTTGCAGTGTAGCATCCCAACAATTGAATCAAAAATGACCTTGGAGGCGCGGCGAATATAGAAGTTATTTTGTGTATGTTTTGGTCATGTGGAATATGGGTAGTAGGAAACGTCAACGTGTTACTTTCCTCTTTACCTGTTCCAACTTGGGAGAAAACGGGTGGTTTGATTGTTTGAAAGCAGCACGAACATCCCAAAAGAGGCGGTGCGATGGGGACCTCTCTTATCGAGGTGCGACAATCGTCCCTTTGTCGAGGCCGTTTTCCTCGTTATTGAAGAGATCATCCAGTGGTTCTTCGGAAGCAGAAGTGCAGGGCTAGAGTCTTGCTTTCTTTTCCATCTTCTGGCAATGGATGGCAATGTACCGGCAGGTAGGCAAAATAAGAATTGGTAATAGTAAATGAAGAATTGGTAATGTAAATGATATGGACCACGATGTCAAGGATTCCTTGGCATGCAACGGTAGAAGGATTCGGTATACCCATCCGGGTCCTTTGACTTTTTTACTCCTGGAAGTCGTGTTGTCCATCCATGGCTGATGAGAACCGAGCGTGGTGTCATCCCAAGGAGAATGTGTGTTTGACGTTGCGGGGCAAGTTGACACATTTTATTCCCAATCTTCTCGTTTCAATCTAATCTTAAACTACTGCTACAAGCAATAATCAATGGATCCCCCCGAGTGTAGAGGCCATTCCCATGATCACAACGATCATGGTGATGACTTGGGATTATCGCTTCGACCACAAATTGATCTGGATGGAGTCCAATGTTTGAATGAAGAAATCCCGAACTCGGGTCGTGCCGTCCTCAAGGCTCATCAAGATCGTCTCACGGTAGAACCAGTCTTACGATCGCAACCCGATGATCCGGAATTACTCTTGTTTATTCCCTTTACCGAAGCGGTGGTGTTGCAGTCCCTTTGTATACGGAGTGTCAGACCCAACGTTAATGACAACGCTGACACGGCTCCACCCCGAACCATTAAATTGTTTGTGGATCGTGATGATTTGGATTTTGATATGGCTCGAGAATTGGAACCACAAATGCGATTGGAATTATTACCAACCCATCACTTTGTAGAAGGGACCATTGATTATCCCTTGCGTCCGGCGGGTCGATTTCAAAACATTTCGAGTTTGACCATTTTTGTCATGGACAATTATGGTGCTGAGGAAGACGAAGAATGTTCCACCGTTATTACCTATGTGGGCCTCAAGGGCAAGGGAACCAATCTACGACACGTGGTGGTAGAGGGGGTGTATGAGACCCAGCCCATGCCCAAAGCAACCAAGGCCAAAGGCTTGGATGCCTTTGCTCGAGAATCCTGCTAAAGAGTCATATTCCAAAAGGAAAAATCATAGCATGTATTTCCTGGCCATGATTCATACAAACATTTACAAAATAATATATTCAGAGAGATTGATCGATTGATTCATTGATTGTATTCTAGGTGTATTAGGAAGGACTTGACTTTGACAACACTCAAATCACGTACCCACACTCTGTTTTGCCGATATCAATCCACGTTGGACGGTGGGTGTTGGTCTTTCCAGTGGCAATACTCAGTCAGATCGATCGATTGATTCATTGATTGTAATTTTTAGGTATAGTAGGTATTGACTTGACTTTGAAAGCACTCAAAATCCAATTGTATTTGATCGTGGTAGGCGGCGGCCAAATCCGCAATGGCTTGGGACCATTGATCCAGTCTTGAGGAATCCTGAAACATGCGAGTAATCCTATTCTTGAAATCAGAGGGAACTTGGGCGACATTGCCTCGCACGTGGGATGTAGCAGTCGTGAATGCTACTTGAGCCATGAATTCGGCATAGTCTTGTTCGCTCTCGAGATTTTCCAGATCAAAGCTCTCTTTCCACGGGGATCGTTCCCGGACTGTAAAGGGTCGAACTTCGTCTTGTGACTCTAAAAGGATCCATCCCGCGAATGGATCGGTGAATGCGGTGAGTTTTCGCTGGGCTTCGGTGACCCGGGCTGCCGAATGGACAAAGTAATTGTCGTACCACGCCGCATCGGATGGAGTCACCACGTGTCGAAAGGATCCAGGAGGTTGATACTTGACATCGAGAATAATGGGCCCAAATTCCGTGAGAGAATCGTCTGCCGTGCTCTCACCCCGAATCAATACATAGTAGCGATCCACACCATACGAACCCACTCCCGATCCGATCCGAGCCGCCACATCCAAGACTTCAAAGTAATCTTCATCATTCCATCTACCTGGTAATGCTCCTCCAAATTTGTGCAGTGTAGCCCCGTACCCTGTAGGTGATGAGAATGCCCGCCGTATCTTTTCTTCCACCTCAGTCGATACTTCTGCCAATTTCTTCTTGGGATTGTCGATCGTTCCCTTTTTAAATATCCATCGCCCATCTTTGAATTGAGCATACTTTTTAATTTGAGCCTTTCTGGAATAATCTTTCTTGTTCTCCCGGAGCTCCTTTAAAAAGCTCTTTAATGGTCCAGCCGTCGTTTGAGGTGTCAATTCGTATAAAAAGGCATTTTCATTCCCCACGTAGGTCATGACGGTCTTGACATAGGTGTCAACCAAAGCACGAATGATCCGACCAGCGACAGCCATACCATGGTCATCCTTATCCCAAACTCCCACCACTTGGTCATGAATAGAAATGGCCAGCCTTACCAAATCAAATTGAAAATCATGTACCGCCCCTTCATCAAAATCATTCATCCCAAACACAATATCCCCCTGACGATTCTTCCAGGCACCCAGATTTAATAAATGTAAATCTCCTGAAACCCAAGTATAAGTGGCATATTCATCCAATCCTTCCATTTCCCCTTCGTCTTCTTCCACTTTTAAATGCGACCCTAACAAGGCTTGACTCCAATTTCCATGAACAAAGTCGACCCAAAATATATGTGACGTCGCTCGATAGTAACTGCTTGGATCCGTAACTTGTTGTTGATAGCGTTCCACTCGTTGCTCATGTGTCATCCAAGAATTGTGTTGTTCAAATTCATTCCATAACCAATCGCAACGATCGACAGCCGTCGGTGCATCATCAATGAACCATTGGGTAGCACTCCAAGGACCACCAATTTTGTTGTTGTTACTGCTGCTGCCAGTTGTCGTTGTTGTTGAATTTGCGGAATTTAGAGCGGGCGGAGGAGGGGGAGATGTCGTATAGTCGGCTTGAATAACCCCCATTTGGATACCATCCGTAGTGTCATTACCGATTATAGTAGTATCATCGACTTTTTCCTCCGACAGGATACGTGAACTAGTACTCGGCATTGGCAGAATTCTAGCCATGGTCCTTGAGAACCCTGTTCCACGGGAGGATCGATGATCATTCCAAGACACCAAAATCATGGAGGTGAACCAAACAGATGTACACCACATCAAGATCAGTACGGGAATCATGGAATAACGGATGGAAAGAACGCCGCTTGGACTACCGGGAGGCTCTCGGGGTGTTGGACCTAACGGATGCATTGGTAGTTGGCAGGACATCGTTCATCTCCTTGGCTGGGGAAGGAGCGGCAAGTCGGTGCAAGGTCAAACTTTTTTCTGTCTGTCTTCTTTTTGTACGTTACTACTTTTATTGTGTGAAAAAGACTCGTAGCCAATGCAACAAATGTGTTTATTATCAACAAGAAGGTTGCTTGTGATCTAGGTGCGAAGACGTGGAGTTTGTGTTTGTTCTCTAAATTGGTCGAGTCGAAAGGTTCGGAGCGGGGTCACCTGAGTCGTGGAAAGGAAAAGGTCGATATTTCGGTAGTACAAGTCTATTGCAAAGATCACATATTCTGATACTAGCTAAACGCTTCCAGTCACAACTTCCATACAACAAACATAAATGACGATAGATGCTCCCTCCCCACTCTCCGGATACTATATGAATTTCACCCAAGATTGGCTTGGAATGCACCCACTGCTTTTGTAAATGTTTTGAGTCTTCCCATGCGAACATTTTGAATATTGTCCAGAGCCTCCATGGTATCTCGATGTTGCCCACCAAGCGTGGCAGCAAAGATGGCCAGTGCATTACCATACTCTACACTCGCCACCTTGAGTTCTCCTTGTCGTGCGAGACCATCGGCAATACGCGAGTAAATGTCGGCCGTGTCGGGATGATTTCGACCATCTGGCAATTGTTCCACCATCAGAGCCTTTCGATACGATCCAATGGCCACTGCAGTGTTGCCTTCTTCAAAGGCCGAATCACCTTGGTTCTTGAACTCCATACTTTTCAACAGTGTTGCCAAATATTGTCCAGCCTCTTGATCATTCAATCCCTTGGCCTTGAGTACATCATCGATGCAACTTATCACATCCTTGGTATGATTGTGTTCTTTTCCCAACAAGGTGACCAATACTCGGAGTGCCCTTCGATAAAATCCAATCGCCTCGTCATAGTCTCTTTTTTCTCGTAGAGCATGGGCCACAAAGCAATAGGTTTTTCCGGTATCTCGATGATCTTTTCCCAAAATTGTCTCTCGAATAGCCAAGGATTTTTTGAATTCACCCAAGGCGGCATCATTATCATGGACCTTGTACAATAAATCAAAACCACGAGAGAATTGCACCTCGGAGATCATCAAGGAAACTTGATCTTGAGCCACCTCCTTGCCACAACGGGCCCATAGTTCCTTGAATAATCCTTCGGCAATAAATCCTATTTGTTCCTTACTAACTTCTTTCAAAACACTCTCATTCCAGTATTCTTCCACTGGTTGTGGTGGCCCCTTGGCCGGTGTCATTCTTGTTATGGTTGTTGTTGATGATGTTGATGCTTGTGACACCTAAATTACTGATTTCGATGGATGGGCCAAAAGTCATGGAGCCGTAGAAGTTAGACCCTATCCGATGCCTCTGGTTGCATCGCAAAGTAACCAGGGCGCTAGTGTTGTTTGGCCAAATTCACTCGAGTCTCCCTTTTCCGTTCACGCAGTTGCAACGTAATTAGAATTACCCGTTGATGGCCAATTTTGGTGAGCGTGATACACGTATCAACCATTTCTCCTTCTCGCTCTACCGAACCCTGTCAAAAGCGTCACGCGCGAAACACCTCTCGTTCCACTTGTGACGTCATCGACAAGAAGAAAGGAATTCCGTCAATTGGTGTCAAAAATCCTTCAATTTATCCCCAAGCTGGCACACCACTGAGAGTGAACCTGGGTTTGCAGTAACCAAAAAGGAAAGACTATCATTGGAGATCCAGTAAAATTCGCCATGACACTATGAAATCTCGTCGGAGACGATCAAGCTATGAATCGATGAGACGGACATGGGCATTCTGTGGCCATGCTGTCACAATCGGTATCGTTTGTGGATTGCTTTCTGTTAGTCAAGGATTCAGCTTGACTTCCGTTCCCAGGCAACAAGCCTCCCAATGGTTCACGGGGAATTCAGCGTCTCAGTTGTGGCTCTTCAAGAGTGACAGATTCCTTGATATAGAATACACATCCTCATCCTCCTCATCCACAACCTTGGACCCTCCTCGACCACATCGTGTGACGTTTGCATCGCCACTTTTGGATTATGGACATCCACCAACGGTGGAGGAATACCGAAATCAAAGTCTTTCTGAAAAACCCATCCTCTTGTATCTACCTGGCTTTGATGGAACTTATATTTGCCCCTTTATCCAATATCCCGAGTTGGGTACGGAATTTGATGTTTGGTGTATGACGGTAGGTGTCGGTGATCGATCGACCTTTGATGAGCTAAAGATGTGCGTATTGGATTTCATCGAAATGCTGGCCAAAGGAGATGATGAATCATCCAACACGTCCAATCTACAACCAAGAGGAACTCGTCGTCCAGAGGAAGAAATACCAGTCGAAATACAATCTAACGTCTCATCGGGCAAGCAACAACCACAACCCTTTTGGTCGAGTTGGTTCTCACCAGAAAAAATGAATCCATCGTCTCTCAAAAAAGGCAATAAGCGATCCATTTACCTGGCAGGAGAATCGTTTGGAGGGATTCTAGCATCCGAAGTTGCATTGACCATTTTGAATGAAACCTATCGTAAAGACTCCCTGGACCTCCAAGGGTTGGTTTTGATTAATCCAGCGACATGCTATGATCGATCACAACTTGCTGCCAAGGGTCCACCCGTTTCCAAACTACCTTCCATGTTGTATCCCATTGGTCTTTTGGGTTTATTGCCACTCTTTACGGATGAATATTCCATTGAGCAATTGCTACTAATCTTGCGTGCCAAGGTATTACCCAGTGTCATTGACAACCCGATACGCGAGGCCTTTATGGGCCGAGTCGCCTTTTCGTTACCCTTCAAATTGGAATACATGGATCAAGGTACATTGACCTGGCGACTCGAAGAGTGGTTGACGGTGGGATGTGCTCGAATGGAAAAGCGGATTCGAGATTTTCAACGTCATTCATCCTTTCGGACCTTGATCTTGGTAGGAGAAAAGGATTTGACCTTGCCATCGATTGCCGAAGCCGAACGACTAGTCAATTTATTGCCCAAGTGTCAAGTCCATGTTGTCGAAGGTGCTGGCCATGCCTCGACGTGTGGCAGTCGAGTCGACATGACGGCACAAATACGAAGTATGTTTGCCGAACAATTGAGAAAGAATAGTAAGATGATTCCCAATCAATCTTCCAACAACAATAATAATAATGGAAAAGTTATGGGGGACATTGCCAACAACAACAAGAGGACGGCGATGAAATCCGTGGCAGCCCAAGGCACTGGCCCCTACTTTGGTATGGAACCACGGTATGATGGTGCCAACATTGGTCTCAATCCCATCCTCTATTGGTCCAAGGACAACTTTCAACCCACCAAACGGATGGAACAAGAACACATCATCACTGTGAGTGAGAAAGCTCAACCAACGGTTTACACCAAGATATCCTATCGCGTCAAGTGAGTATAATATTCGAATGGAATCCACTTGCAACCAAGAGTGGTGTCATTCCTTCCAAGCACCGTTTTCCCCACCACCACCAACATTGTAGGGACACAACTTCAATACCAAGTACACCCATCTATAAAATAGGGGACGAAGTGCTAAGTGCATAGTCTGTTCACCAATCAGATGATTGTTGCATAGGAGTAGCATCGAAGTCGTTATAAACTAGGAACAAGTACGACATTTGAGATAGAGAAAGTCTTTGCGAATATAGAGGTATCCCATTTTTACTCGTTGATCTAGTAGAGTTTAGGAACGAATGTTCGTATGAGTATCATGATCATCATCCAGAAACTCCCAATACATCCAGTCTGCAAAAAACCACGCTTTTGTTTCTTTTACTCGTCATGTACACGCTTTGTACCATTGTATTTCTTGGCAAATTTCTGGTTTCTCAGAAATTTGGGGTCCATTCCCCGTGTCGAGACGTATTTGGTTCGCTTGGCCTTTTTGATACCATTGGCGTGAGCCTTGTGAGTCGAGTTGTGTGCGCAAGTGTTCTTTTGCTGTTGTTATCCAAAAACAAAAAGAGGCAACAAAAAAGACAAACAAACAAAACAGAGAGAGTGAGAAAACCTGGTGGACAGCTAAAACGAGAGATTGATAGTGCAGTCAACTCCACTATCTGCAACCTGAGTTTAACTCCAAACGCTACCCCATCCAGTTCAGGATCTAACCGTCAATATCAGTCAGTGACATGCAACCAACCAAACATCCAAGAACCCATTCCGATCTATTGTCCTCCAACCTCCTCCATGCCATTCTACACCAAGCAAGCAGGCATGGTCTATTCTTATCCTCTGGTATCTACTGACCTTGACCATGGTTTCAAATTTAGCTGTTTACTCAACGTGTAGCAGTGTGTTCCAACAAGCGTGTCTTCGCAACGGGGATGCAAATCACCATGGAATGGGAGATACGAAGTGGCCTCGTTTTACCGTTCACCACCTTACTAATCGAAAATCGACTGATTGGAACGTTTTAGCGGGCATTTGCCTTTTGCAGAGTGTGTGAATTCCAAATTCTGTTCTACGTCAGTCCCTCGTCCGTCATAGGGGAACGGTCATTTCGTATATCGTGGTCGTCGAAGATTCGCGCGATGAACTGAGAAAAGTGACGTGACTGCTCTACTCCCCTTTGTGTGAAATTTGAATTTGCTGCCGGCCCAGTGAGATATACCGGTAAATGGTGGTGGTGTAAAAGTACCGGTCGGATTTCAAGTCACTTGACTGAGCGAAAGCGGTCGTACGAACAGTTGTGGCCAAGAACAACAACAAAGGGGTCACTCTCTTGTATATTCGCTTGGCATTCCTATCAACTACCGTACTGTACTTGTATATCTGTGAAGCATCTCACGGATATCATTGATTTGGGAATATAAACTTTGTTACTACTAATATCTCTCAACGAAAACGAAGCCACATCATTCGGAGCCGTCAAGGAAGCACCGATTCCCAGTCGCTCGTTCCGGCGTCTCCAGCCACTACCGGAGGACTTTATTTGTGGAACGATAAAATTGAAAAGTTGGACGAAACCATGTTGGTATCACCAGTACCCCCCATCATTACCAGGAGTGAGAGTATGGCCTATCCCCGCCACTTTTCGGGACATTTGGCCAAACTGCAATGGTATTTACGACAAAATTCCAAGGCGGTCATGGCCACCCTGGGATTCGTGGCCTTTGTCTTGGTAGTATCGTCGGATATTCTACACGACTCGCAGCTGGGACCGGGTGGATCCTTACGGGGAAACTCCTTATTCAAGGTCAATGGTGTGCCGGTATTTTCCGGGGCTGCTCATGAAGGATACTTTAATGTGGAAGACAGTATCGTTAGTGAGAATGTCTTTCGATTTGCAGCAGTAACGGATCTGGACCAACTTTCATTTGTCAAGGATGCCAAAAAGCCAACCTTTCGTAGTGTTCTTCAACCAGGAACCATTACTTATTATCCGGACCAACACAAGTACGAGCTGGTATTGGAACCAAGTCGTGAGTTGGTCACGCAACACAATGAGGCTGGTCGTGGTGCCGAATTTAGTGAGTTGATCATTTTCAATCATCGCCTACTCACCTTTGATGACCGAACGGGTGATGTCTTTGAGATTTTGAACAAACCGGATGGCAAGTCGAGTTTTGTGGTACCTCGATTTGTCGTCACAGAAGGTGATGGCGATACCGACAAGGGTATGAAATGGGAGTGGTCCACGGTCAAGAATGGGGAGCTATATATGGGAAGTATGGGTAAGGAATATACCAATTCCGAGGGCGCCGTCGTCAACACCAACAATCTTTGGATTAGCATATTGAATACCCGAGGAGAGCTTCGACGCGTCGATTGGGAGCGTCAATTCACCTATGTTCGAAATGCCCTAGGAGCTCAATATCCCGGATATCTAATTCATGAGGCCATTGCCTGGAGCCCCTATTTGAAGAAATGGATTTTCATGCCGCGACGAATTTCCACCGAAAAATACGACGATGTCCTGGACGAGAAACGTGGCTCCAACAAGGTTGTTTTGGTCGATGAATCCTTTACATCGCATGAAATCATTACTGTCAATATGAAGAGTACCGATGGTTTACATGGATTTTCATCCTTTGCCTTTATCCCAGGAACCGGTGACAAACACGTCCTGGCCCTACGATCCGTCGAGGAGGACTGTGCCGGGGATTTGGAATTGTGCAAACAACGATCCTACATTTTAATTTTCGATGTGACAACGGGTGAAGTTCTCATGGATGAAATGGTCCTGGATAGTCAGATGAAATTCGAAGGGGTGGAGTTTGTCAACATTTACACTGTACCGCCGTATGCGAAATAATAAGGCATCCAACATCAACACTTAAAAAAATAAAAACCACAATCCCTGCTTGCCTCTGAAAAGCTTGATACAACTTGTCAAAGATTGTTTATTACCGCGACTCTTTTTTTATAAATCTCCCTACACTTGATTTCACAAAATGCTTATTAGTACGTTAGTACCATACAAGGTATAACTTGTCAAAATTCTTGGCAATTCTACGGACGTGTAGAAGGACGAACCGATCAATCAAATTTTGCTACGTCAAACAAATCATTAATAACGACCACTCTTGTCCTGCCCATATCGAGTTAGAATTATAGATGGACAACTGCCTAGCAGAGCAGTGCAATGATGGTCAATTCAATCTTGGTGTGACCTGGTCTGCTTTGCTTGCAGTACTGGCAGCAGTGGCAACTTTTCTTGCTCATCGCTTTTATGATCACGCCAATGGCAGCCCAAGAACGTCATGCTCGGATATTATATCCACAACAACCATGTCTATGGAAAACGTCTTGTTGATTATTGATGGATGTAATGGTCCGATACGACTCGATCGAGAAATGTTTCTTCAGAAAAATGGTGCTGCTACTGCTGCTGCTGCTGACCAAAGTATATCCTTGTTGCAAGTGGTCAATGGTGAGAATAAAGGCACTCGACTTGCCTTGTTGTTGACACTGGATCGATTCTTGGCCAGTCGACCACCTCATTGGCAGGCGGACATTTATTTTGATGGTCTAGGAGTCGATGTCCATTCGACATGGAACATGGCTGGGAAAGAATGGAATTGGAAGAATTCTTCGATACAGGTCAAGGTGACACCACTTCGAGAAGAAGCTGATAATTTGATTGTACAACAAATTCAAAACAACAACAAGAATCCCTTGTTAGACCATGGCACCAACACACGACAGACCATGACATTGAATGAGGCACTGCAATCCTTGGAGGAAGATTTCTCTATTCATCAGAGTACAAATAGTAGTCAATCCGAACAACGACCTACTCAAGTATGGGTCTTTAAGAGAAATAGCAGTGGACCCGGTCGGTCCCGACAAATTCTCAAGCGTCTCGGAGGATTGATGCGACCAGAATCCTACTTTTGTTTATTTTTTGGCCTTTGTCCAAATGGATACACTCGGGATATCAAGTCTTTGCGGTCCATTCGCCACCTCTTGATCGATCATGTTTTTCATTACTCAACCCTATCATCATCAGCAACAACACCCACAACCATTGTGGCAACAGATGATATTTTCCTTCGACAGCGGATTGTCGAAGCTGGAGGATTAGTAATGACCTTTGAACAACTCTGGGACATGCTCGTGCCGTATAGTTGTTGATCCTCTTCAGGCTTCCTGCCGAGTGACTGGGCATTTTCTACTTGAGAGCAACATTCTCAGTCAATATGTCAACGTTCAGGGATGCATAAAATTCTATTTCTATGGCTTTACCCACTTCCGCCCGGGGTTGGTCGCTACTACGACCCTACCTGTTTATATTTTCCAGTGTCCACGAGGCAATCCTCCAATTCTTCGATTGTGCGAAATACCAGCATAAAGGATAGTGGTACAATCATAAAGACACCGTCCAAAAAGGACGAAATAGGATCCTTGGTAGACTCAAAGAGTCGGTCCAAGAGTACTTCTTGATTTTGATGATCCAATTCGTTCGTAGTTCCTGTTAAATCTCCCCCGACGACTTGAAGGTAATCACATGGTTGAATGGGCCATTGTAACAAATACTTGTAGAGATACGTGGCCAACTTTACTTGTGGAGAGAAGAGAGGTGAATGACTCCCTTGAACCAAAGACTTGCCGACGAGTATACCCAAGAGACGACAAATGCCCAGTCGAGAGGTGGAACGAAACTCCCAATGTTGTGGATTTCCTGGTGTAGGCTGTAATTCGTATTGGACAATCCTTTGAGCCAGATGGTACATCCAACATGAAGAAGAAGAAGATGATGAAGGGTGAGAAGAGGAACTATTATCCATCAATATCTTCAACAATGGTCCTGGAATCCCCCATGGTCCACGTAAATGACTGGGTGATACCAATTGAGTTTCCACGGCATCACAAATGGTTTGTAATACTTGTCCAATATCGAAGGATGACGACGACTCGGGTGGTGGTTGGATATCGAGCATTGTCGAGGCACCTGCAGTAGCAGCCGTACTTCCAATGCCTCGCGCTTCTTCTTGAAGTTTGAGTCGCCATTGCGAAAGGGTCCGTTGACGTTGTCGTTCCGTGAGCGAGACTAGATCCCAAAACGAACCAATGGTTTGGGGATTTCCCTCGAGCGTTTTTCGATCAGGACTCCACACTGTTACGGGCAATCCTTGAGCCTGATGGATGGGAACCAATGACCAAGGGGTTCGTTTGGCAGCAGCATTGCGGGGAAACATGGAGGATGTTGATGGTACATGGTCGCCAACCAATGTAGTTTCCAAATTCCTCAAATGACACACCCATGCTGCCGGTGTGTGATGGGCTAATTGTAGTTGGGGTATGGATGGATCATATGGATCATCATCATCATCATGATTCTTCGATGGTGGGAGATGGATATAGAACCATTGTAAATGATTGGTCGTGACATGATACAAACGATGCCATTCTCCTGCCCCCTCGCACCGCCCAGTTTTACTAGTAGCATCGTGTAGTCGTTCTTGACATTTTTGAATAGCATGATTCCGGATCGTCTTGCTGTAAATAGGCATGGCACGTAACGGAACCGTAAAGGTAATTAGAGACTCTTTGGAAGAATCATTCTTAGCATCGGGTGGGCGAGTCACTACGGCGGGCAGAGATCCCAAAGATGTCAAAATATACCGGGTTTGGTCCCAGATGGAATGGGAGGAGCCAGGTAATGATGATGATGACGATGTTGTTGTTGTGTGATGAGAAGAAGTAAGAGGTGGAATCATGACTTGAAAGGTAGTTAGAGGGGGTTGTGCCTTTTTCCATCGACAAGGAATACCCCCACGTGATTGCATATCTTGTGGTGCATCAAACTCCAAAATAGAGGGTCGAGAATCGGGTACGACCAAACGCACTTGAAAGGGAGGAAGGGTTAGTTCTTGGGATGGTGGGCTGCCGTTCCCAGCAGTCGTCGTCGTAGTTTCGGCATCGGGTAAGGATACATAAAATTCATTTTCTCCCGAAGATAAAATATCCTTGGGAACGTAAACGCGATACCGTCGACCACCCAAATGTTCCACTTGTGGTACATTATAATACGTCGGTAATGAAATGTAACCCAATCGGTTGGTACAGGGTCGTCGAAATCCGGCAATCCCCGAAGGATATTCCACTAGATATTCTGTACCAAAGGCAGAAACAGTAAAGTAATCAGAGGACACAATACTACTACCGCTGCTATTGTCGTTGTCGGGAAGACGAGGAATGGAACATGGGTCGGCTGGAATGGTAAATCGAAAGATAATTTCTTGTCGCCTCATCATTGGGATGGACCCAAGGAATACGATGGGCTAACTGTCCATAAGCAACCAAAAAAAAGAGTCCAATTCTTGTCCGCCAGGAAATGATTT
>SWEM01000332.1:0-33924 GCA_019593585.1 Nitzschia palea | reverse complement strand
AGTTGCGAGCGTCTGCTCTCTACTGGGTATTTCTTGATACGTTTTGAAAGTATATTGAAATGAGTATACCGCTTCGCGCAATACGTGCGAAAAGACAATACTTCAATATACTTTCAACGGTTATGTAGATATCTTTATACCTGACAGCCAAAAAAACCGTTGGATCTTGGATCAGACTCATAAGACTAAAAATTGACAGGAATTGATCTCAGCACATTCGTTGTAAAAAAAGGAAACTAACTGTAAGTACAAGATAGTAGAAACGAAAAGACAAATCAACGACCCTGTCCACTTAAATATAGAGTAGTGCCATACAATGAAACTACGAAAAGGGTTGTCGCTATCGTCTTTCTCGGTTGGATGTTTCGGTGCAGTCGTGGGAATGATGCTATCGACCTCTACTTCCAATTCTGGGTGGGTGATGGCAGATTCGACTACTGCCACCACCACCACTACTACTACGCATAAGGATCTTTGTAGGATGAATCAACAATGTTTGAATGGGGGGAAATGTGCCGATGCCAATGATAATTTGGGGTATAAACACTGTGAATGTGCCGAGGGGTATTCGGGTCCCCATTGTTCTCGATATTGTCCACTACAATGTCAAAATGGTGGATATTGTACCGTCAATCCACGAGGAGGGGCACGGGGTGACCAAGATCAAAAACCATCACATCATCCGATGGATTTTATTTGCAAATGTCATGGTTATTTCATGGGAAATCTCTGTGAGATACCCTACGCGAATTGTGGCAATCAAGTCCAATGTTTGAACGGAGGAACCTGTGTTACGGACACCGAGGATGGAAGTCATTCCTGCAAATGTCCAGCAGAATATACTGGTGATTGGTGTGAAGTGCCTGTTCCACAAGACGAACTGACGAATATAGAAAATATGGCAATGAAGGATTCAAATGGCATGACAGCTTTCGGCACAAGCACGGTTGTTGCGATCGTGGGTTCAGTCCTAATAGTGGGTGGAGTTCTAATCGGTCGACGGAAAGGATGGACATGGCGTAGAAAAGAGTATAACCATGAAGAAGATGCAGAAGCTCTCATGATCCGAGCGGGTGTTCGACGAATAAACTTCAAAGAACCAGCCTCGGTTCGATATTGGTCATCGAGCAATAGGAACAATGGCGTAGAACTCAATTTGATATAGCAGAGTTAATACTATAGCGCGGTAAACATGTTTACCAGTACTTTGATCCCTCGATTTATTCCTCTAGATATTCCAATCTCCTTTATGCTTCATCACTGGATACAGTTCCGGTGGATACCGGAGGAGGTTGATCGTGGACACTATTGATGAGTTCACTATAATCAGCTCCCATGTAGGCGGTAACAGTCTTGAGTCGTCCGTTCAAGTAATGTTCTTCCAATTTGATATTTCCTCGATATCCCGCTTGCAAGGCACATTTACCAAGAGATGTTCGATTAATATTGCGTGGCAAATCAAAGACAACGACTCGAGCCGATACCGCCTTGGCCGCGACCTTGAGTAGCTCCATACCATCAATAAAGTTATCTCCGTCAGTATGTTTATTGAAGTTTTGTTTGCGTGCCTTTTGTGAGAGTTTGGATTTTGGTTTTGCTGTTACGAATGTATCGAAAAAGTCATCACAACCATCTCCGTCCGCTTCGTATTCGTCTTCTGACTGACACGCAGGAGGATGGTGTATTCCCACTTGAATCTTCATATCTTTTGAAGATCATAACCATTCTTTCCAAGAACTTCATAATCGACACCACCCCATGGTGGATCCATAAAGACCGCATCAATGCGTCGAGGTAGCATATCCAAGCCTCCAACGTGGTACCCAGCATGAACAGTGTGCATCACGGGCGGAGGCATGTACGGTGGTAGAGTAGCGGTGGGTTGATCCAGGATGAATTGTCCATCCTTGTAGCAATGTTGAAGAATAAAAATCGAGCTGCATTCCACAAAGACAAGTTTGTCTCTCGGAATATCATAAAGGGAGGCGTTGTGTGCCGCCTTGAGCAACTTGCTCCGGTCAGTGTCGACACATACAACTTTGGATATAATGTTCGAAGGAACCTTTCCAAAGGCAATCGAGTTCCCACCGCACCCGCAAAAGGCATCGAGAATAACAATCCCTTCGTCTGACTCGTGGGGAATGACATGGTTGGTGGCCAATTCCGCTACGCGATTGGCTACATGATCCGCAATGATCTCTGGGGTCACAGAGTACCATCCTTGACCATCGAGCTGAATGCCCATGTCGAATCGCGAAAAGAGACGACGTCGTTGTGCCCAATACTTATCATGTACCACTTCCGGGTCATGAGGATTAGGGATACTAGTGTCGACAACTTCACAGTATCCTTGGGATTCGGGCTGAAGCGGAATATCTGACTTTTCAAAGTGGTGAGGAACTCGCGCAACGGTGACAGAACCAGGTCCATCGGGCGTTTGCGCAAGATTATTTAAATCCTCAAACTCACTATCAGACGAGAAAAAATAGGGCAACACCGGTGCATTGTGATGATGGTGATTGTGATGTAGTTGTGAGTCATCCGGTTGAAAATGAGCTGCAGAATCCCATAAATCGCTTCGACGACATATAACAGTTAAATCTGCTGGTTCACCAAGGTGAGGATGACGTTGCTGATGCTGGTGGTGATGGTAATGTTTTGATCCGTGATGGCTGTGAGGTGGCGTACTGGACTTGGGACGCACGGGAGATTGGCTCTTGGTCCCTCCTCGCATCGGCGAGTTGGATTTGCCATGAGTCCGCGGCCGCGGGGGTGATCGAGACTTGCTTTGATGGGTAGCCCGAGGCATCTCACCGCCCTCTTGCTGCGGTGCGACAGTGTTGCGATTCCGGTTGCGGTTGCGATTCCGCTTTTTCTTGCCGGAGTTGGGAGCTCCAACGGACAATGGGACTGTACGGGAAATTGAGGTATCTTCGCTTTCCATGTTCAGATACCAGAACTGTAATGACTTCTCTGTTGGACCTGGTAGAGTCAAGACTAGTCAAGGCCTTCGGCTTACTGTTGATCAACAACAGCAAGGCGATGAAAAGTGTGCTTGTTGGGGAACGCGTACCCGGTACAGTCACAACTCCGATTTCCATCATGGGTGCCGTTGGAAGTTAAGGCTGCACGCGCCATCCAAATCTTCCTCGACCAGTCCTACCAGTCGAGGTCTTGCCGCATATCCGTCTCGGAATGGAACCAACCACCACGAAAAATGCAAGTTCTTCATTTTTCAAGGTACAACCACCAAGACCATGGGGAAAAAGATTAATGGAAACAAACGCTCCAGTAGCAGTAATAATAATGGCGGCAATGGAGCCAAGGAGGGACTGACGGAAAATTGGTCGGCGGCTGATCATGCGATTCGGATGGCCAAGAAACAGCGCAGAATCGATGACACCGACAAGGCCGAAGAACGAGCGCGACGATCCGCCATGCTCACACGAGATTCCAGAGAAAAGCGACAACAAGGAAAATTAAGACTACATATCAAACTTGTACAACGTCAAATTGATAAATTACGGGAACGACTACAAGCTTGGGATGATCAAGAAGAACAACGCCATGCCGAAGAACAACGTCAACAACAATTAGCAAGAGAACAAAAGGCACTGGAGGAGGCAGAAGGTAAACCAAAGAAGCGAAAAATTCGCAGTGGACCAGAGACTTGGAAACTCAAGGGAGCGGCACGACCAGCCTGGCAAGTTTATGATTTCGACACGCGCTATGTCGATCCCCATATCAAGGCCCACGAGGAGGCCAAAGCCAAGGCGAAACGAATCCGCAATCTCTTGGCCTTGTACAAGGGACGATTTGGTGATGTTTCCACTTCTGATATTCCACAACCACAATGTCGAGAGTTTTTGGCGCTTTTAATGCAACTGGGAAATTTATCACTGCAGGCCAATCAATTAAAGTCAGCACGCGAAGCCTTTTTGGAATGCATGGAACTAGAATCGAAAGATCCACCAACCACCCCCGCCCGATGTCAGCTTATGAAATTATATTTGGAAGCGAATCGTCCCGAATCTGCTCGCCGTTTGTGGGAACGTTTGTCACCAGATGATCCATCGGTTTGGATACGGTATTCGGCTGCCTTGATCGAGTACGTCAGCTGGAATTTGCTGGATGAGTCTGGGTCGACGGAAGAATCGGCACACGCTTTATTGAACAAAGCCATTCAAACCAATGTCTTTTGTGCCTACTATTTGGCTTTTTGGGATTCTTTCAAATCCGTCATGGAGCATACCGACGAGATTGAAGGCGCCACAGAAGAACACCCCCTGGAGGAGGCGATTGAATATTGTAATAGTGAACAAGGGTATGCGGCCTGGCAAGGGACAGAAGGAGCATTGGATTGGATCCAAGGGGTAATTGTTTCTACATTAAAAGAAGGCTCACGGAATGACCTTTCGAAACACGACCTCTCATGGAAAGAAAAATTGAATACCATTAAGGCTGAGTATATGGAACAGTCGTCAGTTGGTGATGAAGCCGCGGAAGACAAGGATGGAAGTGATGCAAGCGCTGAGGACAATGACAGTGACGATGAGGACGAAGATGACGAGTCAGTGGTGGATGGTGCCATGTTTGCAGGCATGTTCGAAACCGCCATGGAAATGCTAGAAAGTTCTGGAAAACTGACAAGTGCTTTATTGTAGCTTCCATCTACAAATCAACTTTTGTCACGGTTTTGGGATACCAAATACCAGATTGAGGAGTGGGCTGGCCAATATGTTCTTTGGATCCAACTTGGCGCGAGCCTTGTTGAAGTCTGCCACCGGGAATCGTTCTTGATACAGCATCTTGAGATCAACTGCCTTCCACACGGTTTGAGGCTTCTCCAGCTTTGCCCAATGACTCACTGCCTCTATCGGACGACCAACAGATCGAACAAGGTCACTATACTTTCCAGTGAACAATCTTGTGATTTCTTCCCGTTGCTTGGGGTCCTCCGATGGCAAATAATTGATGATTCCCACCCATGAGTGCAATCCATTTTCAGGTCCGTGTGCGGGAGACATTAATGATGATGACGAAGCCGACCACCTTTGTTCGATCGGGGCATGGGCGGGAACGCTATGCTCTTCTATCCCCGCCAAGAGCTGTTTCATAAAGTCCATATCATTGCCATTGTTCATGTCCTGCGTTCCTGTAGGGAAGCAAACCTCAAGCACCCATTGCTACAGAAGACATGTCAGCTTATCCGTTCACAAGCCTAGATGCCCTTTATAATCTAAGAACTTACCTGGCCACCACAGTCAAACTGCAGTAGTTGATCACTGGGTTTTGTCTGATATCCTTCATTCTTTTTCCAAAATTCAGCCTCGGCTTGGTTACATCGTTTCACGTGCTCAATGTTTAACGGAGCAAATGCCAAGAGGGCGTCTCGAAGCTCACCAAACCCCATGCCCTTGACGTCGTCGGCCTTGTATGGCTTGTTGTTTTCACGGCACAACTGCTGCAATAGATCTGTCAAGGGTCGCATTCGTGCGTCTAGCGATTGTTGCGAGGATTGATTGCGAGGGATGGATTTGGCAACCAAATGCTCTGGATCGTTAGTCACGCATACCACGGTGTCGGTGTAAGGAATCCACATGTACCTCATATGTTTATGATTTTTCAGTAGATCGTCTAGTTGCTCGTAAGCTTGTTGTCTGGTTAGCACAAAGGTGTGCTCCACAAGATCATGAGCCGGGATGCATTGCATAGTTACCTCGACGACCACTCCCAAACATCCCACCGCCACTTTGGCAAGTTCAAACAAAGCTCCATTTTCTTCCTTGGACAAGACAATTGTTCCTAGTCCAGGCGTCACCAGCTTGAGTCGAGTTACATAATGGTCTACTGGTGCCACCGCCTTCCCTGTACCATGGGCACCCACTTGGACAAAGCCTCCCATTTGCTGCTCGGCAATGCTGGCTAAATTTGGTAATGTCAATCCATGAGGCCGCAATGCCTCTATGACTCGCTGAACAGTAATCCCCGCTTCCACCGTAATAGTCTTGTTCTCCTTGTCAATATGGAGAACTCGATCAATATTGGCCATTTGAATCATGCCCTCGGCATTCAAGGCGATTCCATTCGGACTTAGGGACGACCCAATGGGTCGAATACTTTGTCCCCTACGATGACATTCGCGAACAAAGGCTTCCACCTCTTCGACAGTTTCTGGTTCCCAAAGTCTATCATTATCAATCGTAACCTTGTGTGTTCCACTCCAATTGATCACATCGGTAGTTTCCTTGGATTCTTCCTCTGAAGAATCAAGTGCGTCCGAGGATGACGGTGAAGTCGTCAACCACCCAGCCGCATCCATTTTCGTACAAGTTTCCTTTTCGGTCAAGGATGAGCCACTTGTACTGGCGACAATCACCAGGGATGTCATGAATGGCAGCCAGATTGACGAAGAGGATAGTCGATTCGACGAGGATTCGACGCGAGATCCAACTGCCGTGATAGAACGGGACAACAGGACTCGAGGTCTCCTTGTTCGCAGGTAAGCCTCCTTCAGGATCTTACGTCCGATCAGTGACATGCTTCGTTTTTTCGGCTACACTGCGATACACTTTTTACTTTGCGAAGTTGATGCGTTGATGTTATCATCTCGTTGTGAGATCATGAATCACGATGTGTCATTCAACCGGGTACTTAATTGCATCAGTACAAGTCATACCTGTACCAGGTACGTGGGACCTCTCCCTCCGGTTCCCGGGTTCCCGGGTCTACAGGTGGTACGACGTCATCAATTTGAGGACGTTAATGAGCGTTAACCGTAAATTCCGAAACATGGACCTACTTGTTTCACTAACTGTCAAGGCGTTTTGAGAAACTTCCAACAAATTGCAAAATGCGTTGGTCAACATTCCCCATGTTGTCATCGCTACTTGTACCTCACAAGTTCCGACATTCTATCAATAAAGGACAAAGAATGTTTTCAACTTTGAGCAAAGGAGAGGCGATTATTAAGGCCAGTGAAAAAATCGGACTCAAGCAGTTGTTTGATGATGATTCTAGCACATACACCTACTTGTTGTGGGATGGAACAACCAAAGATGCCATCTTGGTTGATCCTGTTGATATTCAGGTAGACAGAGACATTGCAACTGTTCAAGAGCTTGGTCTAAAACTTGTGTACGGAATCAATACCCATGCCCACGCCGACCACATCACAGGTACACATTTGCTAAAGCAACGAGTGGAAGGGTTGAAAAGTGTCATCTCGACATCGTCGAAAGCGGCCGCTGATGTTCATGTTGACGCTGGCGATCGCATCGTGTTTGGATCTCGATACATAGAAGTGAGAGCAACCCCTGGTCACACAGAAGGCTGTGTCAGTTTTGTTGCTGATGATCAATCTTTCGTAATGACAGGAGATGCTTTGCTGATACAGGGATGTGGGCGGACGGATTTCCAAGGAGGGTCCGCCGAAACTCTGTACGACTCAGTTCACAAGCAGCTTTTTACTTTACCGGACTCATGCATCGTGTACCCGGCACATGACTACAAGGGGCGGACACACAGTACAATTGGTGACGAGAAATCGACCAATCCTAGATTGGGAGTAACAAAATCAGTCGTCGAATTTGTTGAAATCATGGCGAACTTGAACCTTGCTTATCCTAAAAAGATTGATGTCGCTGTACCAGCGAACATGCGATGTGGAGTACCTGATATTGATGACGCTAAATGAATACATGTAGGTGTATGGACAGAGGATAATATTTGGACGTTGCAATCAACTAAGGAGCAGCATTATATCATGAACCTAGTGCGTGAGAAGAACTCCGCCTTATCAAATCTTTCATTGTCCTCTTCTTCATCCTCGTCTCTCAACATGAATAAATCCATGGCTGTATGTACAAATTGGTCATCTTCGTCCAGACAATTTGCATTCCGTACTCGCTCATAGGCTTCAGCCACTTTATTTGTTTGAACCACATCTGTTGCATCGAAAAAGTCAGCTATTGCGGTGGGTGAATCTTTCTTGTGAATCTTCATGAAGGCATCCTCATCATCCCAGGAGGGTTCAATTGTCGTCGATGACTGACTAACGATGGGGTCTAACAGCAAGTCATCAGAAACTGATAGCTGCATGGTCTCGGAGTGGTCGGACGCTTCAGTATCACTGAAGACAAGTACTCGGCCTTCATCACCTGACAAATCACCACATGCCACTTCAAATAAACATGCAATATCATCTGCGAGTGCAAGGGATTTTGTGTCGAGACGGTAGTCGCGAATCGGTGATTCTGGTGACGGCGGAGCAAGGGCTTGCAAGATATCATCACCCTTCATTTCTTGAGAACAGTTGAAACTTAGATTTTGATCAGGCAATGGCTTATAGTTGCACTCTTTGTTTTTCTGCTTTTTTCGGATAGTGATCACCATTGGTTGGTTTGGTGGAGAAGTTATGATTCTGGGTCCCGTTGAACCTGTACACACAGTGTCTTCCGTCTCGACTGCCGAGTCCATGGACTCATGCAGCGCCTTTTTGTGGACTGGAATCGAGGATCGGCCAATTTTTTTCCGAATCATCTTTCTTTTCTCTCGTACATGTCGAATAGCATTTTTACTGGTATCTGATGGGGAAGAAGCAGATGTCTTGTGTTCTAATGATGTCGTCAAGAAGTCTTCAAATGGGAACTCGCTATCGAAGGCGTGAGGTCGACTAGATGTAGATTCATCACGCTGGACTTGACTGTTATCGGTCTTCAGAGCTTGAGGAATGGATTGTGCCTGTTCTAGAACTTGGGTACTATAAGGCGTGTTTTCTTCCTCTTGCTGACGGGCAAGAATCATCGCTTGCCTCTTTCGTTGGATTTTTCGGATAAGTGCACGTCCCCGTTGTACGCGAGGAAAGCAAATGCCATCATTGGTAAGGCTTCGGACGAAAGGGTCTGTGTCCGCAACGCTAACTTTGCGAAGCAAGGATGCCGGGGTTCTCTGCAATTCAGCAAACACTCTTTGCATCTGAGCCAATATAATCTGTCGTTCCCGCATCAACGAATTCAATCGGTCAATTTTTGTGGCCAAAAACTCTTCTATCATAGAATCCAGGGTGTCGTCGTCACCTAGCTTTTTTTTGGAAGGGACGCTTGTTTGCTCTTGTCGTAAGAAAGGGATGGTTAACTCATGGGCATCAAAACTTATCGACGGAAGCTCGACTGATGGATCAACATCCTCGCCGGCATCAGGGATTGGTCCCTCGTTTACATCCAGAACGTCACTCCAAAAACTCCCGCGAGAGATATCGAACTCTAAACTAGCTGCTTCAAGTGCTTCGTCTAGGCTCACCTTTGTTATAGGCGGAGAAGCTCTAAACGGCGAAAGTGGCGGTTTACTGTCCCCGAAGGAGATGTTCACGGCTGCTCTGGAATTTTGTGCTTTCTTCGCTGCCGATTGCTTGCTCGGATCGAATCCACAAGTTGGATTCCCATTTTGAAAATGGGTCTTTTCTGCTCCAAGTTTGCCACTGCTTACAACCGGTGCGCCTGCCATGTCCAAATGTCTTGAATTAGATGGTATTTTCAGCTGCTGATATCCCTCATTGTTCGCGTACTCACTTTCCATTCGAGCAAGGACAGCTTTATAAAGATGAGGTGCGACATCATGCAACTTTTGCAAAACAACATCACGATCAACTCCCTTGTGCTTGCGTGAGGGATTATTGTTTCCTTCGGCAAGGAGATACGCCAAATTCTCGACTGTGCGTTGCATACCTTCCGTAAGGGTGCCATGGGGAGTGTCAGTTTCACTGTAATCCAACTGTGGGGCGATAGTTTTAGAAAGTGGAGGCACGTCCTTTCGGAATGGAAGCTTTTGCATTTTGTTATCGGCCTTGAACGACGTCTCTGAAAGCAGAGAGTTATCCAACGGATTGTATTGGAATTTGTCGATTATATCATTTTTACTTTCAATTTGTCGCCGAATGGCAGCAAGCGATGCACCAGTGGTGAAAGTGGTGTCGCTTGCTGCGCTCGATTCATCAATGTCTGACGCCATGGCTGTACTTGGGGACTTCATGCTGTGGTTCGAAGCGACAGAACAATCCTTCTTGAAGCCCTGCTTTGAGTTTATCTGGCTTAGTGTAGATACAGACATCATTTCCGTCAAGTTCAAGATGGAATCGTCGTCGACTTCAGAATTTGACTTTGTTGCCTTAACTTTGGAGTTCGTCATTTGGCTAGGATCCTCATCATCAACTTTCGGTGTGCTTGATATGGAATTAGTGACAACGTTGAAAGTTGCCGCTTTGTTCGCGCCCAAGGCAGCAACCACCTTTGCACTCCTGGAAACAACACTCTGGGAGATCTTTGGGACCATTGTCAATTTTCGAGTGTTCGTATCGATGATACCCAGGGTGGCTGAGGCCGGCTTGCTTTCAATGATACTTGTTTTGGAGATTTTGCTTTCTGTGTCCAGGCCCGAATACGTTGACATCGATGTCATGCTATCATCATCGTCATCGTAATCCAGAAAATGGGTCCTAATCGTCTCTTTTAGAACTTTCTCGAATTCTTTATAATATGTCGATTCAAAAGAGGAGTTTTGTTCTTCTACCACCATTCGTGCATAGTCTAAAAACTCATCAATGTCAGAAGGATAGCCTTCCGAATCAGAATTTTCATCAAACTTGAAAGTGACAGTGGGTGTCGTACTTCTTGTCGCGTTGCCTTGTCTCGCGGGCTCGATTGTGCATCCTTTCCGTTGCTGTCGTCTTTTTTCCCGATTCCTCTTTTCACTTTGCTTTATCATGGGTATCAGATTCTCTCTTTTGATTAGATCTGGTGCTTCCTTTTTCAGATCTTGAGCAATCTGAAGAACTCGAAGTTCATGTTTCCTTTTAGCTTTCGTCCTTTTAAGCGACATTTCAAGGGTATCATTATCCGTTTCTTGTGGCTTCCAAAATCGATCTTGGGTTTCTACCACCGCTTCGACACCAGCCGCAAAGATACCCGTAAAGAAATCGGAGCTACTTGAGGATCCATCGACGCCGCACAATCTCAATGGCAACGAAAGTGGAACGTTGTCAAAACTATCGGGCTCCGGTTGGCCTATCTTTCTTGGTGGTCGAGAAATAGACGAAGCACCTGCTGTGTAGAGTCGATGAAATACAGAGGATGTAGAACCTGGGTCGACCCCACAGAACAACACCTGTGATTCTCGGTCATTGTTCACTTGCGTCGTGGTGTTGACACTTTGATTTTCTTTGTTTGTGGTTCGACTCGCATAAAGCTTTTCTAGATCAGCACAGATCTCTTCGGGATCCATGAGGACGTGAACATCTTGTACAGATTTCGTCGGATGTCTCGGTTTGGATGATGTCATTTCCATTAATTAGCCGCTATAATGAATGAGCAAGGAACCCTGGTGGTACGTTGAGGGCCGACTGTCCTCAAGATAAAAACACAGATGGAACTCAAGTAATTGTAATGAAGCCAGCTTTTAATATGGAAACGTAAAGCAGCTTCAACATGTGTATACCCGCTATTGGCTCGGACTTCCAGTGTTGGCAGTGTGATTATCTTCAAACGAAACAACACCAACCAACTTTTTCAAGTTTGATCACTCGGGTTTGTAGCACATGTATTGCCGGCGGAAGGGAGCAGAAGGAAAGTATAGATTCAAATTTTATATTAATCCTCATAGTCCATGAATCCTCTTATTCCAGGCGTTAAAAAGGAATTCTTCGGCATAGATCTCAGCTCATGGAGCAGCGCGTGCACATACTTCCTGCCTTTTCCAACGAATCCAAGTTCACAAAGCGACACGTGCAAGTTTGCCAAAGACGAGAACTCTTTTTGGAGGGAGGCATTTTTTCAAACCCCTCGAATCAGGACATCTGCCTTGTATTCGGTACTTGTTTTTCCAACAAAATTTTCACGAAACGTGTACCTGGTACCTCCTTGACAATACTCGTATTTGTAGTCCATCATGATATGACTCCATGCTGCTCACCAAAAAGATTAGTCCAGCTTTCAACACGGAAGTATGTGTCATTGGAGCGGGAGTGATAGGTCTTGCCATCGCGCGAGCTTTGTCCTTGGCCGGACGCGAAGTCCTAGTGGTAGAAAAGGCTAGCACAATTGCATCCGAAACATCCTCTCGGAATTCAGAGGTCATTCATGCTGGCTTGTATTACCCGTCCAAGTCTCTCAAGGCAAAGTTTTGTGTCGAAGGAAAGCGAGCCATTTACCAATATTGCCGCGAACGGCATATTCCCTACAACAATATTGGTAAACTTATTGTCGCCACCCAACCAGAGCAAGTCAATCGCGAGCTTGAGATTCTCCGACGTCAAGCGATAGAGAATGGAGTAACAGACGTGAAAATTTTGACATCTGACGATGTCAAGGCCATAGAGCCAAATGTCCAGTGTGTGGAAGGAGCACTGTGGTCCCCTTCGACAGGTATTTTTGATTCGCATTCGTACATGACAAGTCTACTAGTAGACGCAGAAAACAATGGGACTACGCTCGCTCTGCAAACCTGTGTGGAAGATGCGGTGGTGGAAGATATTCTTTTGTTGCGATTTTCCGATGGAACGTGGTTGAGTTGTGACCATGTCATTAATGCTGCTGGATTGTGGTCACATCGAATTGCACAACACTTCCATCAATCCCAAGCGCAATGGCAACCGCCACGTCAATACTTTGCCAAGGGAACTTATTTTCGTTTGCAAGGTGAACATCCGTTGCCATTCCAACATTTGATTTATCCTGTCCCTGAGCCAGGTGGACTGGGAGTGCATGCGACTGTCGATTGGGCTGGTCAATCCATCAAATTTGGTCCAGATGTTGAATGGGTAGACAAAGGCGTTGAGCTTCCTAGTCAAATTTCGTTGCTTCCGGATGCTGAACGAGGACAAAGATTCTATGAGCAAGTTCGCAAATACTGGCCTGGTCTTCAAGACGGCAAACTGGTTCCCGATTACGTCGGTATCCGACCCAAAATGAACCATCCCAGCCACAGTGCTGTTGGGTTTGAAGATTTTCGCATTGTTGACGAGAGCATTCACGGCGTCAAAGGTTTGATTCATTTGTTTGGGATTGAGAGTCCAGGCTTGACCAGTAGCATGGCGATTGGAGACTATGTCGCAAACTTGCTCAAAAAATAGCTAGCAACGCCAGTCACCTTTCTATTTTGCTTACTGCTCATTTTCTAGGTTTTGTGGACAATGAATGCCTTGCCAGTGGCTTTTTGAGTTGCCTTGAGAGCACCTAATGTACCGGCCGCGGTACCATCACGGGCAGCAGCCACCTGTCGAGACGCCATTCGACCTTGTGCTTGCTCACGTTCCATTTGCTTGAGCCGTTTTTCTTCCTTCTTCTTGCTCGCCCCATAACCGTGGAATTGGTAACACAAATCACGGAACGCTTCCTTGGTGGTCAGCAACCTTCCATGCTTGTCGCGATATTCGAGCTTAATCTCGCGACTAGCTAATTCTCGGTCTTTATCGGTGGCGTGTCTACCAATTTTGACCACCTTGGAAAGATCCATCGGTGCATAATTTTCATAATTCTTTTCATCCTTGGCTCGTCCCTTGAGCTCTTCTTTCGCTTTCTTGCTAGAGATTTCACCGGTGGTCTTGAGCATCGAGACAAAACTTGCGAGGCCTCGTCCGACACCTGCCGATCGTGCTGTGCTTCCATCCAATCCTGCATCATCCAAATCGTCCGTTTTGACTTCCTTGGCAAGCGCTTCCATGTCAACATCCTCCTCTTCTTCTCCCTCGATGGTCTCCGCCATAATCTTCATATCAAGCGACGGTTCTTCGTCTCTCTTGACAACTTGATTGGCTTTGGCCGTCGTTGACCTTTGTTGCTGTTTGGCCTTTTCTACTTCTCGTTCCTTTTGCTGGGCTCTGGCTTGAAGTGCCAATGTGAATTCACGCGTATCATTAATGGTAAAGGCTACACCACCTGCCGTGTCGACTTGTTCCTTGGCTATAGAGCGGACAGCTTCTGCAACGGCATCGGCTCCTTTTGCGGATTGATTCATTTCGCGGAGTCGATTCAAACGACGCGCTTTGGCCAATGCAGCATTCAAAAACGAATCATCCGGCTCTTCATCCATGACAGAGTTTCCGGATGGTTTTGCTTTCTTTTCCGCAAAGGCTAGCTTTGCCCGTTCATTGCCCTTGGCCATGATTTCATCATACTTGGCGCGCTTGTTGTTGTTGTTGTTGTTGTTTACAGGGACAGGTGGTCGGGACTGATCATCCTTGACGGCAACAAAGCCCTTGTCGGTAGTGGAAGTGACCTGCTCGTCATCATCGTCCACATCCACTCGACGACGTTTGCGCAGTCCTGAAGAGGTTGGAAAGGCTGATTCTTGTAATTGCTCTAGCACGTTTACCTTGTTGCTGCCATTGGGGAGAGGACTACCGGTAGGCAAATCGCCGTCGTCTTGACCTTCTTCGTCGTCGCTATCAATCTGAGTCTTTCGACGTTTTTTATCCTTCTTCTTCTTTTTCTTTTTGAACTGTTCGTCTTTTTCTTTTTACGCGTGGCCCGTTCTGCTTCTTCTTCTTCCACGGTCATGTAATCACTGGCGACAATATCTGCCTTTTCGGGGATCAAGGATATTGCTTTGCCCTGTTGAATCTTATCCAAATCGCTAATGGAGGAGTCGGCGACGGTAGTAGCCCCAATACGAAAGCCTCGCAAGGAAGCATTTTCTCCCACGATGGGATTTCCTTGTCGTCCTCCTTTCGACGGCCCCAACACACCACCCAGCTCTTCAAATTCATCATCATCAAAACCGGCGTACCCCCCTGCTCGTCCCATACCAAGTTCTAATAATCGTTTCTTACGAAGACCATCTTGTTGTTTCTTCCTTTCGGCCAAAGCAACATTCTCCAACGCTACTGCATTGTCCTCTTGTAAATTTACAATCTTTTTGGAGGTTGTGTGATCAAGAGACTCGGACAAGAGGGGGGCATCTGCCAATGTCAAAATGGTCGTTTCTCCCGTTTCTAGATCGTTGAAATCATGAGCCACATGCAAGCCTTCTAAATCCTTTTCGTCATATTTTGTAATGGAAGATTTTTGGGACTTGGAGGAGGTAGAAGGCTGACCGTGAATCGTGGGATTGGTAGTGCTTTTTTGTCTTCGCATTTGCTCGGCCCAGGAGACTGCCGAATGATTCTTTGCCTGCTCCTCCTCGGTCGTCGCCAAGGTAGATATTCCGAAGGCCTTGATGGCACCCGCTTCTACTTCACGCCTTAATCTCGCTTGAGCAATACGATCGGCGATTTCTTGGGCATCCCGATCATTTTCAGCCGGTTTATGAACTTCATTGGATTTTTTGGTAGCGCGAAGAGGAGCCAGTCCTAATTTTTCTCGTAAGGCATTGGTTTCATCGATAGATAATTCCAATACTTCCTCCTCATTCGTATTCTTGGTTTCTGTAGCGGTAGATAACGGTTGTATTGTAGGTTGTTGTTGTTGGTTGGGCGAGAGGCGCAACGGGGCCAAACCCAGTTCTGCTCGTAGTTTATTGGTTTCCTGTATCGAGAGTTCGATGATTTCTTCCGACATTTTGTATGTATTTGTATTGGAAGTTTCTTGGTACAATTTCACCGTCTTGTGCTACGAGGACGAGGACTGACTGTGAAAGCTCATCATCTCTCACTCACGCAGCCACGATTGCCATGGTCGAGCAGAATTTCTGTGGGTGGGTGGACATACACTTGGAGACACCAAAAGGAGGGAATACTTCCAACATGACAGTACACCCCCAAAGTTAAAAATGAAAACGTCGTTTGTATTTTTGAGATGATCTATAGTTGTTTCTATCATGTAGTTGCACAGGACAAAAATGTTGCTAAACCGGGGAGCTGTACCAAAGACTTTCTTGGAGTTGACAGGGAATGATGGGGTGCGCAGGAAGACTGGAGAAATATTTGGACATTGTCCTGATCCAAGTGGCCATGCTGGACGATCACAGAGGACTGGAGAAAATGTGAGGACAATGTCCTGATCAAAGTAGCCATGCTGGACGATCACAAACTTTCGATAGTCGGTTCGTCTCGTCATAGTACTAGCCTCGAGAAAGATTCACGACTGCTTCAATAACTCGATCTGTATCTTCATCATCGATTCCCATGTGCGTGCAAATCCGAAACAATTTCCCTCCTTTGCTATACCCACTCCCGATCTTGACGCCATATTCTTCCCAAGCCCGACGTACCATCTCGTCCGTAGTAATCTTAGATGATTCGGGTAAGGAAAGTAAACAATATTGGAATCAATTTGCCCATTTCGCAACAAGATCAATCCATTGGACTGCAGGTCGGCTCCTATTCGTTTGGCCCGTCGATGATCCTCTGCGAGTCGATCGACATTATTCTTTACAGCGTAGAGTCCCATGGCAGCCACCACACCCGCCTGCCGCATTCCACCCCCACATCGTTTCCGTGCTCGCTTGGCCAGTTGAATCATGTCCTGGCTGCCAATCAAGACACTTCCCAAGGGAGCACCCAATCCTTTGGAAAAACAAACCGAGATACTATCAATTGTTTCGCACATTTCACGAGGTGATATACCTTGGGCAATGAGAGAATTGAAGATTCGTGCACCATCTACATGACATTGCAATCCCAAATCATGGGCCAATTGTCCCATTCGATTCATGTAGTCGGGAGATAGGGCCACACCACCACACATGTTGTGTGTATTTTCTAAACACAAAACCTTGGTTTCGGGCCAATGATCATCAATACCTTTGCGGACGGCATCTTGGACTTGGTCCGGATCCAGCTCTGCAGTATCGGCATGTTCAGGGACTTGTTGCGCATAAATGCCACCCAATCCAGCAACATGTCCTCCTTCCCACAAATTCAAATGACTTTGCTGGCCAATAATTACTTCGGATGCCCGAGTATGACAATGGGCCAACAAGGCTATTAAATTGGCCATGGTTCCCGTCGGAACAAACAAGGCTTGTTCCTTTCCAAATAGATTTGCCATGTAGTCTTGTAATTCCAACACGGAGGGATCTTCTCCCATGACATCATCGCCGAGTTTTGCTTCCATGCCCACTTGAAGCATTTCCTTGGATGGCAAAGTAACAGTATCACTGCGAAAGTCGGCAATTTTCAAAGAATGACGTGATAACGACGAAGACGACCAACGAGTCGGTGCGCGTGGATGGATCGTTCGTCGTATCATTGGAACCCCCAATCGAGAGGACCGTGACGCCATCATCATGGAATGAATGTTCTGGAAAGCAAACATTCCATCCAGAGAAAGTCGATGGTAACAGGTCGAGACAGTATTATAATGACCAAGTGTGAAGTTGATGGATTCCAACGATGACTGTGAGTCAGTCAGTTAGTCCCGTCAAGTAAACTTGACCCGCACGACTTCATCCAGGCTTTGATCACTTGTTGAGATACATATTATACATACTACCAGTACCAGGTACGCAAAATCCGAAGGTTCGACACGTCATCGAGTACAACTGTACTACCGTAATCGTTTGAGTAAAATCAATGAAACGACGAAACGACGATGAAATGCTAATGGAGAGGTTACTTCTGGCGTGTCTGCAGAGAGTGGTTGAGTTGCAAAGATAAGAGGAACATGAAAAGCAGCAAGATAGAATGATCAAGCCTTGACAGATTCCGATACAGCAAGACTAAAAAAATGTTGAGACCTTCGTTCGATCGTTTTTCAAGGTTAATGGTGGTAGTCCTTTTCTCGGTTTGGGTTGGCTTCTATCGCTCATTGACATTGACAAATGGTTTTCACGTCATCATGCCTCGTTCGATTCGGTGGAATGTTCCACTTGTGCACTTGTCTGTGACACAACAACTACACAAGGCTACAAGTACCATCTTGAGTTCCACCCAAGGCGATGATGATCAAGTATTTCCCGATTCATTGATTGACGCTCTCGACTTGGTTCCTCTGTTAAAGGCAGTGGCCCGTCACACAGGAACTCGACGGGGCCATCAAGCTTTGCTGTCGCTCGTCAATGAAGATCAAGTGACTCTAACGAACAAATTCGTCGGGCATACCCTCACGCAACAATCCTCGTCGCGACGACAGCGAGCCGAAATAACTCACTTGTCTTCTCTTACGAATCGTCATCATCCTACACAAAAACGCAACAAGAAGGAGTGTATACCTTTGGTACACATTGCCATGTCGGCGGAAGAAGCACGACAAGAATACGAATTGGTAGAAGCAGCAAGCTTGGCCTTGTCCCGCGGCAACTCTTGGAATCTAACCTTTCCACCCATCTACGGCACTGAATCGAGTCCGACAGACACGACAACCATCGAAGATACTGATCATGATGAATGGTTAAACCTACCAGCAGATGCGTGGTCACTAGAACATGTCCTGCAGGCCGAACAAGTAGTAAATACCTTGCTTCAGACCAAGCACTGGGCCAATCAAGACGAGACGCAAACTTGGATACGTGGAGTAGCACAAATCGGAGCTCTCATTGATCCGGAAAGTGCTCTGTCGGCCATTTTAAAGGAGATTACAGGACAGGTGGAAATTGTGCGTTTTCGAACGCTTTCCAGTGGTGTATCCCAATCGGCAGTAAGAACACTAACAAGTCAATCGGTTTGTTGTAATGACTAGCTTTGTGTTGTCGATTCAGCTCACTTGTTTTCTCCTCCTACTTCTTTGCACTGTTGCTGCTGTTGCCTTTGCTGTTACACATTTAGAGTTTTTCCTTTCGACTTTGTTCGGATAGGTACCCAATTTTGAAGCTGTTGCGAGACAAGGAAGATCGATTATTAAAAGCGGGAGGCAAAGAGTTGGACTCGGAAGTTCTCGCCATTCAAAGTGAAATTGAGAGTGTGGAATCACAGATTCAAAGTGGGTTGGCCCAACTCGTCTTGGGTGCAGCCGAAGTCATTGATGCTGGATTAGATGTATTGGCACGTTTGGATGTTATTTTTGCCAAGGCAGCCTTTGGTCAAAAACTAAATGGATCCATTCCTCGTATAGACACGGAAGGAATGATTGATATAAAATCCTTCGTTCATCCACTGCTGGCTCTGAATGATGGCTTTACACCCAGTGCCACGCATGGACAATCTGGTCATGTCATGCCAATCGATCTCATATTGTCGGGAGAGCAGGGACAGCGTGCATTGTTGATTTCTGGTCCCAATGGTGGTGGCAAGACATTGTCCATGAAATCATTCGGACTAGTGTGTATCCTCACCAAACTAGGCATTCCAATCTCCATAGCGCACCCCTCTGGGATACGACCACGAGTGGATTTTATCGACGATGTATTAATCAACATTGGCGACAAGCAAGACGTAATCCGTGGAGAGTCGACATGGACATCGTTGATGAATTCGTGTGCCAGAATGCTGGAAAGAGCCCGTAGTCACGGCCTCCACAACAACAAAAGTCACCTCGTGTTGCTCGATGAGTTGGGGAGTGGAACAGATCCAGAAGCAGGTGGGGCAGTGGCTCAAGCCATTTTGGAAGAGTTCATGTCCATCCCAGGGTGTCACATTGTTGCAACCACGCATTCACCAAGGCTAAAGACACTGTCCTACGAAAACAAGGATTTTGCATGTGCGACCGTCCTTCTAGAAATGGACGATTGTGAATACAAGAAACCAACGTTTCGACTTGTGTATGGGATCATTGGCGAGTCGTATGCCATTGGTGCTGCCTCTCGATGCAATCCCAGCTTGCCCAAATCAGTCTTGTCTCGGGCTGCGCATCTCATGACCGATGAATCGTCACCTAATAGCCGGGCCGATTATATCCAAGCTTTGACCAGTTCCATGGAAGTTCAACTCCAAAGAATGCAACAAGAACGAACCAAAGCAGAGGAAAGAGCTCGTGATAGCTTTCAATGTCGACAGGCCATGATCTCACTGGCAGCATCATACGAAATTCATCTCAGTCGCGTGGAAGAACGTCTCGATGATTTTTATCGTCGATTAAAGCACGGCGATGGCAAGGATGAATTGCAGATTATGGGTGACACGATTGCGCAGTTGAGGCTTGTCAAGAAACAAATCAAAAGTCAACAAGAGCTATTACGGGAAAAGGGTTTGAAGTTGTTGCCGCAATTGTACAAGTTAACTCCTGGTGAATCGGTCATCATTGTTTCCCAGGAGAGTGAATGGGATAGTGCCACAGTACAAGTTGTCGCGGATGCATCATCAGATAGCTCCTTGGGTGCTACAGAAGTATTGGTTCGTGCAACCACTCCATTCTTGGCTTGGGATAACATTTGGCCTGTGGAAGATGTCAATTCCAAAGAAATGAAATCGGCACAAGACCCTAAAAGGACGTGGATTGTGCAACGGCACGAGTTGGCCATATGGGACTACGATAGTATGTGGGACGACGACAAATGGGACAATTCTCTGACGGCAACAAGTATACCCAACTCCAAGCAGCGTCTCAACTCTATCCTATCAACTTTAAAATCCGATAAACTCCCAACGGGTACACCAGTCTCCCGTGGAGGACCAAAAAAGGGTACCAAAATCAAGAAATCCTTCTTGTCAGCTAGAGCGCGTAACGCAAACAATCAGAAATAAAAAATAGAATCTAGGAGGTGCTGTCTATTCTACATCTCAAATGAACAATACGCTAGGGATTGCGTCCTCAGGAGTCGTGGGAGTCACAGATTGGTGTACCGTCGTTCGTCTATCAACACAAATCGATGGAAGCACCAAACACATCACAAAATACTTTCGAGTGAAATCATGCCCCCTCTTTATGGTCAGGTGGTAGCCGGTCCTCCAGGGGCTGGCAAAACGACATACTGTACAGGCATGCAAGAATACCTTCGTCTATTAGGTCGAAAGGCCTGGGTGATCAACTTGGATCCTGCCAATGAAGTCCCGAAAAAGCGTCCCTTACCAACAACTTCAACAGCGTCCTCCGATGAGATTGCTGAATCACAAAAGGAATCAAATGCTCTCCCCTACGATACGCTTCTAGATGTCTGTGACAGTGTTGTGAATCTGTCATCTGTCATGAAACAGCTTGGGCTCGGACCTAATGGAGGTCTCGTGTATTGTATGGAATATCTGGAAGCTCACGTCACGGAGGTCGTGGAAATGATACGAGAGCGTATAGAAGAGGATTTTTATCTCATATTTGATTTACCTGGTCAGGTAGAGTTGTACACTCATGGGACAGCCGTTCCGCGATTGTTACAGGAACTTGTATCGGTGCTGGATTTGAGATTGGTGGCCGTACAATTAATTGATGCCCACTATTGTACGGAACCAGCCAATTTTTTGTCGGCAGCTTTACTGGGTACAACCACCATGCTTCGATTGGAACTACCAACCGTCAGTGTCTTGTCCAAGGTAGATATGTTGCCCAATTACGGACCGTTGCCCTTTTCACTAGACTTTTTTACCGAATGCCAAGATTTGGAACGTTTGCTCCCATTTCTGCAAGGAGGAACGATGAATGGTAATGACGAGGATGATGATGATTATGACAATTACAACAGCACCAATGGTTTTGTTGACGACTATACGGAAGATGAGCATTACCAAAAGGCACGTCGCCGTACTCGTTCCTCTCCTTTTTTCCGGAAACACGAAAAACTTCATCGAGCTTTGGCGGAGGTTGTGGAAGACTTTGGTTTGTTGTCGTTTGTTCCATTGGATATCTCTAGTGCGGAATCTGTCGGACGAGTAGTGGCACGTATCGACAAATGCAATGGGTACATGTTTCTGGCTTCGCAAAATTCCAATTCCCAAACGCACAACTTGTTTGAAGTGGCAGCCAAGTCAGAACCCTCCAACAACGAAACAATAGCAGATATTCAAGAACGTCTGATCGATGCCAAAGAATACAAACGAAAAGAACAATCCAAGACGTAAAAGGGGTAGCAATTATGACGTATATTATAAAGAAAATGGCAGAGGGCCAAAGAATCGATCGTCACGGTGTCCCTGTTGACATTATTCGTTCAGTGATGGTCCATAAAGAAGTGATTGGAACCTACCACGTCATTCTTCTACGATTTGTTGTTTATATTGTAGAAAATGTCAGGACTAATCGTGACGGATGATTCTATTTCGCCCTGGATCACGCCGATGGTGCTGCCCCTGACTGAATGGCAGCGCGTTCAATATCTTCTCGTGATCGACCGCTCTTTTCAGAAGTTTTGACACGCTTTGCTGGTCTTGATCCAGTATTGGTGCTGTATATCTGATCGTCACCTTCGTCGACATCCATTTCTAGAGGAAAGGATTCATCTTGTACCTTCATTGCCGCGTCGAGGATAGCTTGGATATCCACATGTTCATGAAAAGTCTTGACATAATCGAAAACTCGCTCCACCGCTTTCTCGCCAGTGATGCCTGGAGACAGTGGCACAAAACCAAATGCTTGTCTTCCCATGAGTTGTTGGTGATCGTTTTGGGCAAAGTAGGCAGTAATTTCCTTCTTGCAATTTTCCAACGAATAGAACCCATCCAATGTCAATTTGTTGAAAATGGCTCCAAGCACTGGAACTTTGGCCCGCTCAAAGTAAGTTGCGTTGAGATTGAATGCATCGACAGCTCCACCCACTCCAGGACCTCCAATCAAAACAACACCTGCCGGTCGTCGTCGATTCACATCACCGTCGACAATAACGGGATATCCAGAGGCGCGTGCGACCGATGCATTGTCTGTACCGCAAATCGATCCTACCGCCGGAAAACCAACACCATCGACAATGACCACTCGCTTGCCTTCTGCCAATTTGTCTACAGCCTCTTCGACTTTAGCGAGCAATTCTTCCGACGATTCGGTTTCCCCTGCTAAGAAGGCACGAGTGAATCCTCGATAGTACACAATCGGACCGATAGAGACACAATCAATGCCCAATCGATCACAGTAGTGTTGTATCAACTGTGGTTTTTCATTTTGTGTTGCAGGCTTAATGTATGCCAAGGACTCGGCGGGGTATCCCATTCGTACTAGACTGCCTATAATCCCTAAGCATACACTGGTTTTTCCAACCGACATGCTATCACCAGCAATAAAAATTCGTAGGGCTGTCGATTCACTTGGACCTCTACCACTATCAGGCGACAACGGTGATGTTATTGGTAAACTTGATGCACCCAGTCCAAATGATCGTAATGATTGTTCAATTTCTTGTTGAACCGTTTCAGGTAATAAAGTTGTCGCACTACCGCGCTGCGGTATTCGTTTTTTTTGTTTCCAAAATCCAAGAATTTGATCGGAGGACAACGATGATAAGTATCGAATCTCTGGATCCTTCATTGATTTTCTGCGTAGAATCAATACCAATACTGGTAAACTTTCTGGTGGACTTGGAAAAGAGATGGTTGGATCCCCCGTGTTTTCACAGAAGAATTCCAATTCTTCATCGGCACTGTCCACTTGTACCCGCCCTGTTGCGTATTGTGTATCTCGTCGGGCATGTGGATGCAAGAGATAATCAAGTAGATGAAGTAAACCAGAGTGATCAGCCTTTGGAACTTGATTCCATGATCCATACAGAGCATAAACACCAACCGTTCCATTGATTTGTTCTTTCTTTTTTGGTTCACCTTTGCCACGATTGCATATCTGCTGGAGGGTTTGATCTCCACGCCAAGAGGACTGTATCCAGAAAGAAGGTTCAGTCATTACGTGTCCCTAGCTGTTGGTGTTATGGAAACAAGCTCAACTGCGATTCTGGATTTTGGACGGTATGATAGATCTTGCAGTTGGTGTCAACTAGGGGGATATTCGACAATGCATTTCTTTCCCCTTTTTGAAACCTTGGTCTCGTGCGACGTACAGTCGCGCTGAATCAGAATGACATCGAGATTCTTGGAACTTCGGTCGGCTTCACATCCACCAATAAAAATGACGACTGTGATGGTGATGGATCGACCGTTGTCATCCAACCGACTGTGAAATGGAAGATTTGCGTTCCTCTTTGGATATCCAACACCACACATTTCTCGGGTTAACCTTCGCCGACGAAGCTTTCTCACTTTTCTCACACTTTTCGTTCGTTCATCATGTCAATGCTCATGGTGAAATGCTTTGCCGCCGGTCTGGCTGGCACCTATCTCGAGACCAACTTTGGTCCCAATTTGGGAACCGGCTCGTTGGGCCTACCCCGTTTGTTTGCTGTTACCCCTGCTTTATTGACAGGAACAAGTTTTTGGGTCATGATGCATGGTTTCTTTGTGGTTGGACGATCCCGATCCGAGTACATTAAGCGTGCTGAAGAGGATGGTGAAAAGGAAGTGGAAGAACGTTATGGGCTGCCCAACCTTTACGCTCAAGGAACATCCAAACATGCCAAAGCCTTTAACTGTGTTCAACGCTCGCATCAGCATATTCTCGAGACCTTTCCCTACCTTTGTATGATTTCCTTGGTTGGTGCTGTCCACTATCCGATCACTGCTGCAACTGCTACATTTGCCTACGCTCTGGGAAGATATAACATGTCCACTGCCTATGCGAATTCCGATGGTGACGCCAGCAAACGTTATAACAGCCCACTTGCATTCTTGACTTGGTATGGTCTGATAATCAACATGGTTGTTGCAGGCCTCTCATCCGCCTCGTTTTTTGGTGGAAAGCCTATTCTTTAGGGTAATGCTTGGATAATTGAAACAGGCTGGTTAAAATCTCAAAGAGGCATACTAGTAGTCGGTTTACCGCCAGTCCGAGAAATAGAAAACTTCTGGAGGGTGTGTGAGCATAAAGATCGGGTTGAACCAGATTGTTTCGTACCAGGTATATATAACGGCTTGGTCATGTTTACCTGTTCACCGTAAGTCGTAAGTCCGTTTACAGGTACCTAGTCCTGCGAAGTACCTGGTACGGTACACTAAGGCAGACAACCGTAAAATAACTGTAAATAAATCTGTTAACATCATTCACAATTCGTGGTATCTGGTAATCTCTCTGAAGTTCCGTGTCCGGGCTTGGAAGATTCAAGTGTTCCTCATGAGAAACCTTCGCCACCGGCAGTACCAGGTACAATTTTATCACATTATAGTTAGAAGCAAGCTCTCACAAATTCGTTCGTCATGTCAATGCTCATTGTGAAAAGCATTGCTGCCGGTCTGGCTGGCGCCTATCTTGAAACCAACTATGGTCCCAGTTTGGGAACTGGCTCTTTGGGCCTACCCCGATTGTTTGGGATTACCCCAGCTATCTTGACGGGAACCAGCTTTTGGGTCATCATGCATGGTTACGTGGTAGTGGGACGATCCCGATCCAAGTACATGAAGCTTGCTGAAGCTGATGGTGAAAAGGAAGTGGAAGAGCGTTATGGATTGCCCAATCTTTATGTGCAAGGAACGTCAAAGCACGCCAAAGCCTTTAACTGTATTCAACGCTCCCATCAACATATTTTCGAGACCTTTCCCTACCTTTGTATGATTTCCTTGGTTGGTGCTGTACATTATCCGATCACTGCTGCAACTGCTACGGTTGCCTATGCTGTGGGAAGGTATAGTATGTCCAATGCCTATGCGAATGCTGATGGTGACGCCAGCAAGCGTTATTCCGGTCGATTTTCTCGGTTGATGATTTATGGCCTCCTAGTCAACATTTTTGTTGCAGGCCTCTCCTGTGCCTCGTTTTATGGAGGAAAGCCTATCCTATAGAGTGCTAGTGTACTCAAAATTGCATTAGGACTTATTGTTAATCATGAGCATTTTGTCTCGAACAAACTTCCATTGACTTTTAGACGACATATCTACCGGTACTTGTAGTCCTTATGGATAATGCGAGCATGACCATCGGGTTGATTGTGAATTAAACTCTTGATATGAAGTGATATTTTATATTATCTTTCGAAACAGTCGTCCTATCTACCAAAATCAACACAGGGTCGCAGCACTCATCTGGACTTTAGAATGCAACATTCGACCCTTTCGACCAAATATTCTTCCGCTTTCTTCCTATATCTGTGGTGCCAATCTGTCCTGTCTATGATTTCCCTAGACACACTACAGTTGAGAGAGAAATGTAGTATGCTCCCTTACCGACTACGAACTCCAGTATTTGGTAATTTCAGTGAGAATCGTCAGCGAAAATTAGATGGAACACAGAAACAAGTCAGTCAATTTGGCGGCCCAGTGCAACGGTCCATCGCGCAAGATCTCGAAGCGTTTCGACAGACCGTGGTACATCAATTCACATTGCCTGGTAACAACACTGCTGCATCCAACTGGAAACGAGGAGATGCCTTTCAATTCTTTAAGCAACAATTTGGATCAGCCAAAATCGCATTATTGCATTTGTTGGTTCCGCATCCTCGATGTGACCGAGAAGCCTATGCACAAATCATTCACGCGGCATGTTTCGAACTTTTTAGGAATTCTATGAAAGCCGACAATCTATTGGATGCTTGTATTGCTATCATGATACTTTATACTCTATATGAAACCAATCCCTTGTTGCGGACAGAAACCATGACTCCATCCGATTACCTTCCCAACGGTTGGAAAGATTCCCGAACCTATCGGAGAGCCTTTCGGCAACCGATTCGAATCGATCAAGAACACTTTCTTTGGATCATGCGTCTCCAAACTCAGTGCGGCGCCCATGTCGATCGGTGTCGGGAAAAGGATACCTTCACACCGTTGACAGGTATCGCTAAAGATACCAGGATTATTCTCGATCGATTGTTCCAGCAATGGGACTTTTGTGATTACACAGGACCAGTGGGTTTGGAGGCATTGGCAGGGCATGCGGATTATCCCTATCGTGACAAAAGTCCCAAAGTAAGAAAATCCAAGGCAGCAAAGTCAAAATCTCCATCCCAATCCATGCCGGTAGAAGCACGACAAGTACCAACCATTCCTGCTTCCAACGTACACGGAGCGGAAACCGATGATTTATCTCTGGTAGCAAGCATTGAAGAATATCAGAAGGCCATTCAATCCATTCACTTGGGGACTAGAAAAACACCATTAACAACACAACTACGAAAAACGCTGTGGCCTATTCTGCCACACAAGGGCAAGAAATCTTGGTTTGACCTGATTCAGACGGGTGATTCATCTGGGACGGGCATGACTTCTTTGTTAGCAAGAAATAGATTGGAAGACGAGCCTTTCTTCGGAACAACGGAGTCTGACAACGACGACGATCAGGGTTTGAAGCCAAATACATCCTTGCAGGAAACAAAGAACGATAACCATAACCTCCCCTATAAGCTTCAAATGTCCGATGAAGTCCCGACCGAACTACATAGTTACTTGCAAGCGACCTTTCAACAAGTGATTCAGCGAGGAGAGATCGATTTCATGGTCCAACCAAGAGCAGGGCACGACAAGAATGGTTTGGAAAGTGATGTTTCCACACTCGGTGATGGTGGCATATCTCTTGCTACGGGCCAAGGACGCACGGCCCTTCAGAATCTCTTGACATCTGCCAAACCACCGGCATTACGAGTTCCAGCTCGTGTTTCTACCACTCCTCTGACTGCAGCACCTCCTCAAGAACAAAATCTCAAGGCGCGGTTCTTGCAGTCTGATCGTGATTTACAAAGCGATGATGACGATGCCTCCTCCGTCGTCTCGAACCTCTCCCTCGATTCGGATTTGGAAGAAGATAAGGACGAAGAATCGGTGGCTACCTCAGCCATGGGAAGACGAGCTTTAAATCACTTGCTCCGAAAAGTATCGAACGAAGCGAAGGGATCCAAGGTGAAACGTTCCAGGTCCAGTTCCCACAAGCCACCTGTGGTTCCACACAGTGACCAATCCACGGCCTCTTCTATCGGCGCTGGACGAATGGCATTGGATTCGCTCCTACAACGAGCGTCTGTCCAGCAAAAACGCAAGATGCCGGATTCCACGATTGGACATTCGACAGAGAGTCCAACCACGGCTCCGGCTTCACGAAAACGTCCTAGGATGCCGTCTGAGCAAACCACAATGCCACCCCCCAAATCCCGGATACCGAGACTAACAACCAAACAAAAAGGTGGGGTACATGAAAGTGCTGACTCGTCAAACGACGACGTAACCATTGGAGCTCAATCCATAGCAAGTTCTGTCGGTCCAGGAGAGGTGGCACTGCGTGCCATTTTGAAGGAAGCCACGGCTGCGAAAAAGAAAAATGGACCAAACGACGCGATTTCCAAGCCGGAGACGGCATCGCGAAAGCACACAAGGGCTACCGGCCAAACCAAAATGTCACCACCCAAAGCTCGGGCCTCGAGATCAGCGACCAGAACGAAACGTGTTACACACGACATTGCTCATTCACAGTCAACACACGATGACTTGACAGTCGGAGATCAATCCATGGCAAGTTCTATTGGCCCAGGGAAAAAGGCGCTGCGTGCAATTTTGGAACATGCCAGCACCAAAGGGGAGAGAAAGTCATCCAATGACACGCCCCTGAAGCCTGAGTCACGACAGTGGAATGTGACTTCGCGGCAAGCAAAGTTGCCATTGACCAAAGCCCGCGTCCACAGATCAACTGCCACAGCGAAACTTGTACCATTTGACAGTGCCAATTCAGAAGGCGATGACTTGACACTTGGAGATGAATCCATGGCAAGTTCCGTAGGGCCAGGAGGATTGGCACTGCGTGCAATGTTGGCACAATCCATTGGAACAAATGAGAAAAATGTATCCAAAGACAAGGCCCGACTGGATTCAAGCAACAACCCTGCCAAAGAATCAGTCCTTCCGGGTGACGACGATAACTCAATGGCTACATCAGTTGGTCCAGGTGGAACTGCCCTGGACGCCCTGTTAGCACAGGGTAAATCTACACCACAACTACCTACGCGCAGCGCTCCTGCTGGCAAGTTCGCGACTTTGTCACACAAGGCCAAGAAAAATATTGGTATTACCCGTCTCTCTGTCACGTCACCAGATCACACTTCAATAGACTCGGTCGCCGACGACGAATCGGCGGCTACTTCCATGGGACCTGGTGACGCAGCGCTTAGTCACCTGCTGAATCAAGGTGAGAGAATGGTCTCGTCACAATTCGAGCCTCGAAATCCACCCATGAAACAAAAGGCACTTCAAGAAGATTTTGATTCGATGGATGAAGGGTCCATTCCATCGACAATGGATGGAGGATTGATGGCGAATTCCCCGTTACGCGGTAGTCTGGGCTTGCGTGGGCAGATAGGATCAACTGCAACCAGTTCCAATTCAGATAGAAGTTCGCATATCGAAAAGGCAACAGAAGGGTTTCTTCCTCGATGACGAATCAGCTGTATCAACACAAGGGGAAATGTCGATTGCCAGTTCTGTTGGGCCAGGGAAAGCTGCCCTTGGAGTGCTGCTGAAGAAGTCTAAACGTACAGGATGAAAGCCTTCGAATCATGGTCAACGAGCACTGTACCAAGGGAGCTGGCATACGAACCTACGAATCATTGACATAAATTTGATCCATAGGCAACAAATCAAAGTGGTATCTATCTCTTCTTAGATCGCTTCTTTGCTGGCTTTGGCTGATCGTCATCATGATTGATAGGGACTGTCCCACGCTTAGCTTTACCAGTAGTCGAGGTGAATTGCGGCTCGACCAGGTCGATGATGAGCTCTCGCTGATAATCTTGCGAAGTTTTCACCCAAATATTCACTCGCACCTTGTCAAAAACTTGAATGGACATGGTCTTGTCATTGGGCTTAGGTTGGTACGTAATCTTGTGTTGGTCAGGGAATCTTTGTAACTTTGGATCATCCACGTCGATTGGAATCGTGACCCTTCCCTCAATACCATATCGCGGGACAATGACTCGAAATGCTGGCTCACTCTTGTCAGCGGTATCGACATCCAAAACAAAGGCATCTTCTTCTTTAGCACCGTCGCCAGAAAAGAAAATCAAGGTGTGCAACTGAACGCTGGCTCTACCAGCGAGTTGTGCCGCGCGATGCCTTCGATTCATGTTTTCGCATAAATCATGAAGATGGGTTTTCGATGATAGATGAACAGGGAGTGGCGCAACATTGATTGCTGCTGCCAACAAGCGATGGACACATACATCCGCATAGCGGCGAATGGGCGATGTAAAATGCGTGTAGACTGGTGCAGCGAGCCCATAGTGATGCCATTCCATGGGACGGTATTCGCCAGAGCAAAAATATTGCGCCGGTGACATGCATCGAGTGGATAAGATACGAAGTAGTTTATTGAAGTATGGTTCGTTTTCCACAATGGCAGCATCCAACGAGTCCGCCAGACGTTTGGAATCCTCAATATCAATGTCAAAACCACGGCACCGAGCCTTGCTAATCAAATTTTGGAACATGGACCTATTGGGGGACGGGTGACGTCGCAGGACCGACAGGGTTGGATAGTGACGAAGAATCTTCTTGGCCACGGTCACATTGGCGAGAAGCATAAATTCTTCCACAAGAGCATTTGCTTCCAGTAGTGCATAGGCTTGAACGTCGGTGGGGTTCAAGGACTCGCTATCAAGGACAAACTTGACTTCGGGTGATGCAAGGGTCAAGGCACCAGCTCCAATACGTTTCTGGCGAAACTTTCGAGCCAGTGATGCTAGTCCCTTGACGGCACTGACTCGTGGATCTCCACTACCAACTTCGTCGGGTTGGTCAATGAAGGCTTGTGCTTCTTGATAGGTGAGAGCGGCGATGGAGTGAATGACGGACTTTTTAAAGTCAACATTAATAATCTCAGCATCCGGAGTCACTTCCCAGATCACTGAGAAAGCATATCGGTCCACGTTACCCTTGAGACTGCACAAGTCGGTTGTAAGTAAGGCTGGAAGCATATCAAGCCGTTTATTAACCAAATAGGTAGATGTGGATCGATTAGCTGCCTCTTGATCCATGGCACTCCCCGCCTTGACGTAATGTGTCACGTCAGCAATGTGTACCCCAACCTGCAAGTTTCCGTTGGGAAGAGCAATGCAGTGCAGTGCATCATCAATATCCTTGCATCCTGGTGGATCGATGGACAAGACTGGGAGCTTTCGGAAATCAACTCGTTCCGGGACCATTTCAATCTTGTAGTCATTGGGTGGAAGACATGCCAGCACAGCGGCAGGGAACGGGTCATGCGGAATCTTGTATTCTTGGAGAATAATTTTCGTTTCGACATCCTTGGAACCGGCAGGACCAATCGTCTCGACGTAATGCCCCAAAGGATAGGGAGAGTTAGATGGCCACGAGTCCATTGATACGACAATTCGTTGTCCCAAGAATCGTTGTCGCTGTGTTGTCCGAATTAAAATGGGGGGTATTTTACGATCAACGGGAAAGAATACACAAGTTGTTGTTCCATCGGGATGTTCCTTTTCCAGTTCGGATGCAATTTTTTCCCTGTCACTACTGCTGCTTGACTCTATTCCCTTGCCAGATATTGTTGGCGTCTCAAATATAGATCCAGCATAGTTGGCAAAGTTGCGTCGAAGGATACCAACCACTTTGCCAGTCGGGCGAAGTGTCTTGTGCAGGTCATCGACCGAAATGGAATCCGGAACGTTGGTGATATCACGTTGTGATGGTTCCGCTGTATCCGCAGCAATCCCTGCCTTGGTGTTCTCTGGTGGTGTTGTGGTACGAGCATCGTCAGTGGTGGCGGAAAGCCATTTATGTAAGGGATGTAATGAAATCGCCACGACATCACCATCTACTGCTCGATTTCGATCTTCGGATCCTTCAATAGTGACAGCCACTCGTTCATCCCCTTGACGAATGGTGACCCATCCCGATTGCAAATCCTTGGAACGCAAGACGCCTCGGTAGTAAATCCCGGCCTTGACTTTGGTAGATAGATCTGCTTGACTGGCATGTTGGGGAAAGTATTCCTTGTGCCCATGACCTGCTGCCATGGTATTCTCTTTGGTCCCATATTGCGCCACAAGATCGGTTAGGGCAACGCCTGGATTCATTTCTTCCAACTTTTTGACCCAACTTTTAACACTATGGGCCTCGTAGGGTTGTCCCTTGGCCTTTTCTCGTGATGCCTTGTCATCTGTCAAGAGTACGACACGAACCTTGGATCCACGGAGATGTTCCCCCAACAAGTTTGCGACATTTCGAATGCGTGCATCATTTTCATCATTGGTGGTAGTACAGTCTTTTGGATCAACATGGGCCGTCTGGGAATGATGCATATCCGAAAAGAAGACACAAAATCGATTGTGCTTATCGCCGACCTCTCGAAGAATTTCCACCACTCGTTCATACGCAACTCGACGATTGGCACGACATTCCAAAAGGGCCGTTTGAGGAATGACCAGGTTGGGCATGACGGCATTACTTTGTTCCAGAACATCTAGATTGTGAAGCAAGACATTGGTATCACAGACAACGAGTGCGTTGGGTTGACAAGGCTTGAGAAGCATGAGGAGTTGTGATGCATTGGCAATCACTCGAGGCTTGCCAATCGCGGCCTCCTTGACCCGACGATTGGTGGAATCTCCGTCATCCACAAAGTAACATCCCAATCCCAAATCATCCCGAAGATATCGTTCGGAAACTTGCTTGATAATCTTGCCCTTGCGTGTTTGACGAAAGAATGTCGGCCGTAAATACAACGAAGGCGCGGCGGCGATTTCTCCAACATCATCATCATCATCATCATCATCATCCTCATCATGATCGTCGTCACTGTCATCGTTCTCGTCGTCGTTGTTGTTGAGCATCATAATCTCGTCACTGCCTTCGTCCTCGGAAGTGTCGGACATTTTGTGCACAGAGAACTTGGTTTTGAAAAATCAAGTCAAGACGGTTTTACCAGCGTGTTTTTTGCGTTTCTATGTGGCAATCGATATCTTGATCATCGATCCAAGGAAGCAAAAGAAAATTTCTACTGCTTTCTATGGACACGATCCATTCGATCATTTGGAGGGAATTTTTGATTGCCTGACATTTGGCCAGACGTTAGAAGCAACGGCAACGTGGAACTTGGATGAGAAAAAATTGGATTGGAACGAAAGATTTGACAGCCAAGTCTTCACAACACACAACAACTCTCTGTCCAAACTTGTTCTACTCACTTTGCGACTTGGAAGACCCATCCATACAAACGACGCCAAAGAGAGAAAGATATAAATATATATATTTGTCGTGATGAATTTATTTGCATGGAAACGGCTGGTATCCTTCTACCTGTTTGTTTTGGTCGCACAGTCCTTGTCATCATCGGCCAAGGCGGACAATGTCTTTTCCTATCTCAAAGAAAAATATGAAGAATTGCCAGAAAAGGGACGATTTGCTGCTGGTGCCGTTGCTGGATATGTTGGTTCTCGTGTGGCTGTAAAATCGGCTGTTACCATCATCAAAGTAGCTGGAGCCGCCTATATTGCGTGAGTCACCAAATATGAACCGAACGTGCAAGAAACGACACATCAACTCTGTGCATTTTTTTTTCGTTCCACCACAAGTCTGTTTATTGGATGATGTCTTAGCTGCAATTGTGCCCTTTGGTTGTTCGTTCTAAAATCTCGCTAACACTACTATCGTTCTTGGTTGTTGTTTCGCAGAACCGAAGTGATGAATGCTGCAGGAGTCTTGGATGATGTAGAGGTTCGATTATCAGAGGAACAAACCGAACTGGTACAAGGTCTAAAACGACGAGCCTTGACCTTGGCCGATGACTTTCGAACTACCGTCCGTCGACGACTCGATCCAGAAAAGATCAAAGTTCTCATGGAAAAGGATCGCATGGCCACCATGGGGGTAGCCACCGGTGCCTTTATTGGATTCCTTTTGTAAAAAAGAAAAGAACAAGCCAGCCATCATCATCATCATCATCATCAACACTTGACAAAGACAGGCAGACATACTATCCCCTCTTACAAAAGTATCAAAAGGCTGAACTCGTTTAGAAACAATGCCGTTGTGACAGTAAAGGCTAAACTAAGATGGATCATGGGTTCTGAACAAGTCAATTGTGTGTGTGATGTTTGGCACCGGTCTATGCACTGCTGATAGTCACACAGAGTAGTAAACATCGTTCTGCGCTTTCAAGTAATAGA
>SWEM01000331.1:0-33976 GCA_019593585.1 Nitzschia palea | reverse complement strand
CGGCAGTCACTGGCATGACTGCTCCCTTTTTTCTTTTCTTTTTTACAAACAACACACCTAAAATAAATCATAATTTCTATTCTGAGACATCTGTTTTAGTTTTAGGAATCGCCCTACGCACCTACGTCCATAGTGCACCCTCGGTCTGTGGAACAACAAGCAACAAACACTCTATTCCGGCAAGTAAATGTCATTTTTCCCTCTGAATTCCTATACCGCTTTGAACAGCTGAATGACGGAAAGAGTCGGGTTGACCATGAGACTGGCAACCTTGCCACTTGCCAAGAAATTCTGGAGTGATGTGACCATAGCCTACAACGATTTCGAAGATGACAATTTATCGGATGAGTCTAAGAACGATATTGGGAATGGCAACAATGATATTGCAAACCTAACTATCGAGGCAAATTGTTTGGAAGATGTAAAGAGGATAACATTGGATTTATCCTCCGCCGACCAGATCCGCAAAACGACTGAGGATCTAATTGATGTCCTTGATGTGGCCGTCAACTTACCCGTTCAGAATACAAAAAGGGCGATTGGTGAAATGTTGTTACAACATCCGACAAAGGAATTGTTGCAATTGCACAAGCGATTGTTTCGAAGTTTAGTTGGCGACATGGAAGGACACCTAATCAGGGTGCCAACTTCAATACAACCAACACGTGATTATGAACGTGAGCAACGAAAAAATAATCCAGGATTTACTAATCGACGAGAACACCAGTGATCTGTCGGACGTCGAGCCCATGGGTGCGGAAGTCTACAAAAAAAGGATCAATTTGGTTTTCCGCATTCGTCAGAAGATGCGAGACAACATGACACAATCTGGCTCACACGACAGCGATCCGTGGAATTTTGTAGATGTCGCGATGAACAAAATTCCCGGCGGGCGACGATTGCCAAAAGTTGGTATTCTATACTTTTACCGACGATGTGAGGAGTTCCCGAACATTGACACTGCCTTTCAAACCTTCCTTGACAACGATTTAAAAGGATCCACAGTGTCTTGTGTTGGTGGTGGGAGTGATGTTGATACCACAATTACATCAGATGACCGATCCAAGAAGAAAGCAAAAAAGGAGACAGATCAGAGTGAAACAGTTGCATCAGTCCGATTCATGTCCGAGCAGGTATCTCAGATCCGTGCCGAGATTCAAAGTTCCAACCTACTGATGGCAAAGTTTAGGAAGATTGAGATTGACTTGGGTATAGCCAAGGCACTTGGCGACACAAAGAAAATCGAGGAACTTGCCACAAAGCTCAATGAGTTGGAAGAAAGCATGTAAACATTCAGAATATATATTATAATACAATTAATAGTTACCTTTCAAGTCGTAAACCTTTTTGGCCGTTCAAGTCGTAACAGTTTAACACGTTCAACCATCACAATTCTATTGACTGAAAAACTCCGAAACTCGTTCACTTCCAATTCTTCTGCCTCTTCCTCAGCATGTTGTATACGAAGTCCTTCTTCAAATATGGTAAAGCCATGGCGAGCTGCGTTTGAAAGCAGGTTTCTCGGGATTGTGCCAGTCATTTCAAGACGTTGGTTAATGCAGTAGTTGTGCAAACGTGCAATCCCAAGCATAAGGTGTTTTACATTTCGTAGTTTGATTCGTAGAGGTGATTGAAGGATAGCCCATTTTTGTTTCATAAGACCAAAGGCCATTTCGATTCGAATTCGACATTGAGAAGCATAAAAATTGAAATTGTCATTTGCCGGAATTAAAGCACTTGCCCCACCAAAAATAGGTACAAGATGCTCGCTCGGACGATAGGCACTATCACCTATTACACAGTATGTATCTGGAAGGTTCTCAATCAAATTGTAGAGCTCAATTTGCTCAATGGCATCTCGATCAGACATAACCCCAGGCCCGGCTACACCAAGAAAGGTAAAATGACATAAGTGGTCACACCCAGCTTGAATGTTCATTCCGTAGCATTGGTAGTGACCACTAAAAAAGGATACTCACATTTTTTTGCTTCCTTCTTCGGAGGTGTGACAATATGAACAAGTAATCCGTCAACAACGGAGACGCAATTGACTATTGCATCTCCGGAACTCACAGACCGAAAACCTTCTGCTGCAGCTTGACAGTCTCCTGGTGTCTGCGGAAAAGAAATGGCTAAACTTTTGGACTTGTTAATCCAATGAATAACCCGCCAGACAGAGTTGTAAAAGTGGGCTTGACTTATACCACAAAAGTAATGAATGTCAAGGTATGACCCGCCAGCCAGGAATCGGAGTGTCATGCAAAGTCGCAACTCCGGAATAATAGGGCCACCACGTCCTGCTGCCTTATTTTCTTCAACCATCAATCCTGGACGAATGTAGGACAACAATTTATTGAAACTTTGCAATGACATCCTAAGATGGCGATGGAAGTTCCGAAGTCGCCCTTTCTCATTGACGAATTTTGACCAACAAAGACGCTGCTGGAAAACAGCAGGATTGTTTGGTAACTTAGCATCTTCCAATTCCAGAAGTAAGTATGATGCTAGGACACAGTAATTAATGGCCGTGACAACGGAGAGGGTGCGATTTGTTGATGACATTTGAAGCAAACTTCGAAGATGACAATAATAGCTTTACAAAGACAGTTGTTTCATTATTCTGACACCACTACTGTTATGGTCGACTCACTTGACAACAGGTACGATGGATTAACATCGTACCACGATGGGACGAACCACTACGATGGAAATATTCGGGATATTCCTTTGGGGAAACTGTGGGGGACCCGGAAAACTACGATGCATCGTGGTACGATAACTTTGATAAAAGAACGACCCTGATGGAGCCGTACAAGTTCTCGACACGGATAATCCCAAGTCAGAGTCAGCCGAGTCATCCATACCTCCCGAGTCTGGTAGCAGTACATTAATTCCATTGTCCTGTGAGCAAGCTGCTACTGCTGTTGTTGATCCCTCGATGCTTTCCAAAAAGCAGCGCAAACGTCTTCTCAAGCGTGACATGATACAAGAAAAGAAGCGTCAACGCAAAGAAGATCGAAGAGCCAAGGCCACTGCCGAAGGTCGTAATGTCGAGGAAGAACAACGGTTACAAGCAGAACGTACCGCCTCGGGACATAGAAAACAGCGCATTGAAGACATGTGGCAAAGCAAGTTAATACCCTTGGCCAAACAATCCTTTCAAATTGCCATTGATTGTGCCTTTGAATCACTCATGAGTCAAAAGGAAATTGGAAGTCTGGCCCAACAATTAAAATATTGTTATTCCTACAACAAACGAGCATCCAATCCATGTTATGTGGCAGCAACCAGCCTCCAGGAAGGCTCTGCAACACTATCTCTGTTACAGAGAGATGCGGGGTTTCCAGAATGGAAGAATCGACTCTTTGATTGTACCCATCAATCTCTCGAAGACTACTACAGTAAGGATCGATCTCGCTTGGTGTATTTGACTTCAGATTCCGAAACGACCCTCGACCGTCTAGAGGATGACAAGATCTATGTGATTGGTGGAATTGTGGATCGGAATCGACTCAAGCGTGTCGCAATAGACCGTGCTACGACCTTGGGGGTGGCCACGGCCAAGTTCCCACTCGACGTGCACCTGGCAAAAATGTCGTCGACGCCCGTCTTGGCCTGCAACCATGTCTTTGATATATTGATCAAATGTCGCCAATACGGGAATGATTGGGCCAAGGCTCTCGAAGAAGTCTTACCAAGTCGCAAGGAAGCAGTATTTCAAACTGCTCCACCACCATCGAAAAAGGAAACATCGACTTCTTCGTCGTTGTCTTCTGAACCATCCAATACAGATCCGCCATTGGAAAAGGACATATCGAACTCTCCTTCTCCTGAACCATCCAATACGATGAACGATTCAAAGAACGATAAACTGTAATTAGCACGTCTCCATTGGCATTTCGTTGGGAGCCATTGGAAATATCGGTACTAGTAATCAAGTTCATTAACAATTTGCCTTGTCACAAGTTGATTTCTGTTGGTGTATATTTTATTAGCAGTAAGGTTAGATTTCGCAAACACAACGAGATCTTTTTGAACCGCGGGTAGTTGATTTATACGATCCCAAGAAGCGGGACTGTGAATGACGAATTACGTCAGCATGCCGTGGACAGTGGACAGCTCATTGCTTTATTAGCTCCCGTGGTTGATACCTATTCTGTGATCATCAAGCTTCCTGTTGTTGCTTTTGTTGTACTTTTTCATACAGCGTCAATGGCTTTCATGGCCATGAAAATATTTCCCTTGTTAATAGGAACCGTTCTTGGCGTCCTCACGACCGTCCAAGGCTTTCCAACGACGCTCAGAACAGAATCACCATCGGCTTCAACGGTCGTGGACCAACCATCCAAAGAAATTGGTCGTCGAGAATGGCTACAGCGGGGTTTTATCTCGTCGGGAATCTTGTCATTCGTAACGGAGGTTCGCCCTACAGTCAGTTCTGCCGCAGTACCAACAACAACAACAACAACAACAACAACAACTCCACAACGCGAGGCCCTGCTGCAAGTGATCATGTCCAAATCCAGCGACGATGTTGTTTTAAAATTCATCGATGAATTGGTGGCAGCGACCGCCCCAAAGACCCAATCATCCTCTTTGTTGTCATTATCGGATAGAATTGATGGACGCTGGAAATTAATCTGGTCAATCAAGGATGACAAGTTTTCTCCCTTGCTACAACTTCCACCACCCTTAAAGCCGACGTCGTATCAATATGTGGGTTCGGCCGCCACTCCCGTGGTAGGAGATGGACGGATTGCTCAATTATTGACCAATGGTATTTTGGGTCCTACCAAAACATGGCTTTCCTCGGGAATTGTGGAATACGATGATATGACGATTCAAATCAAACCACCCTTTCGATTAGAACTGGAAACCCCGTTGGATGGGAATCGACTCCAAATTGTCGAGGCTGGAAGTGATGCCGACTTTCGAGCCATTAATAGCCGATCCACCGAGGCACAATCGGCACCACCCAATCTGTACCAACAACTTTACGTTGATGATATTGGACCGGGTAGTATACGAATAAGCAAGATTGTCGAGGGAGATCCGGTTATTGTTGGTGCAACCTTTGTCCACATAAAGCTATAGAAATATAGTACAACACAAAGCGCATGACTATCTTTTTCTATCAAACTGTTCCTCCCAGTCATGGAAATGCATCGTCGAAACCGTGCCTATTCCAACTTACTGTTAGATACGGAATGTGCCGCTTAATGATTTTGTCTCTTGATCTTGATGCCCTCTACAAATGCTTTCTTTTCTGCATCACTTAGCATCTGGTACATGTAAATCAGTTTGGGTACACTCACGGTTGCCAATTTCACAAAGGTATTGTAGTGGACCCAAGTACACAGTGCCATCATGAATTGACAATCCAGTCGATCGGTAACACCACCATGACCGGGAATGAGTGAATCGAAGTCTTTAATGCCATAGGCTCGTTTAATGGCACTGGCCAGAAATCCTCCAAAGGGTGCCACCACACTGGCAAAGAATCCTAACCATAGAGCATGAATTTGGATGGGATAGACATTCTTCAAAACTAATTCAAAGTGGTGAAAGGAATGAGTGGCCTCGCCCGATATACATCGTGCCACTCCAGCATTCAAAACTCCCGTGACAGGATTCTTGACGGAACAATATTCCACAATACCAGGAATCATTTTGACCAAATGAATGGGTAAAATTTCAAAGATTTGCTCGGGTACAATGGAATGAGCTACTTGAAAGATGTGATGATTTTCGCATTCCATTCGGGAGGGGGCCAAACGAAATTCATTGGTAGGACATGTCATCCAACTGTATTGCGCCAAGGCTCGACTCAAATACCAGGCAGCAATCATGGTAAAGATCCCTCCCCCAATAAAGCCCTCCCAAGTCTTGTTGGGGGAAAATCTGATAAAGGGTCGTTGAATAAATTTACGTCCACAGGTTATCCCCGATACATAGGCCATGATATCGTTCACCACCACCAAAAGAAAGGGAAAGGTGAACCAAAAGAGGCCATTGAAAATGTTGTGCATGATATACTTCATTTGACCAACCGTCAAGCACAAGACAACAATCGTCCAACAGAGTTGATTGAGTTGGAATTTGATATGACCAGTTTGCATGGTAGCGATCGTCATGACAAAGGTACCACTGTACAAGGCAAAAGCACAATAGGTCAAGAAGTAGTGTGCGTAGGGTGCCAGATAATGCAAATGTGAATTGTTTTGAATGACTTCATTCACAAAGTCGCCATACGTGTAGAAAATAGCCACAAAGAACCACATCCATTGCGTTGTTCGAAACAATGGAATGGTATCTTGAATGGTCGAATAATAGACATTGTAACGGACTTTGACCAGTTCCCGAAAGAGTAAAAACTCGGAGAGTGCCACAATCATGCACACATAGAGATGGCCACTATAGACACAACCACAAAATACACCAATCATTCCAGCTCCACTGGCGGTACGGGTCAACATTTTCCCCAAACGAGACTCGTCCTTGGCTACTTTATTATTATCTGCCATTATTGCATTCCCAGTCGAGGCAGGTTCTGGCGATGGCCTTTGCTTGGGCATTTCTTGTGTCGAATCGGCTGTAGGAATCGGTGTCTTTTCTTCCATGTTTTTCCCACTGGCAAAATCCATGATTGGCAGTTGAGTTACCGATTCATGATTATTATGGAAAGCCTCATCCTCTCCGATGGACCGCCCATGACGTTGTCGTAGTCCTGATGATAAAGAGGACATGGTTCTTTTGACTTACAGTTAGTTGTGAACTACTGGTATCGACACATTGACCACTCGCATCGAGAGTCGAGAGTCGAACTGAAACGTGGGTTGTCGCGCTACTCTGGCCTGGGTGACGAGAACTCACAGTTAACGAGTAAATTCGTCGACGTGTCAAGTCACGAATAAATGAGAAACCTCGTCTCAGTCACGAAGCGTAACAGAAGATTCAAGATAGGCCAACCGACAGAGGTTAACTGTAAAGATTGAATATATCTCGGTACAAGTTGATCTGCTGTTGTATTTGTGTGCCGTGTGAGGAGATCTTTCTTGAGAAGATCTTGTGAAATATTCATACTTTATGTCACATGGAATGGGGGTATATAATGTGGAGTGGCACGGGAAATGGCACCTCGGTGGACACCCTAGCGAATATGGGTTTCAAGGATGGCAACCACCGGATGCTGGAAATTATTTGACGTTGAATGATACCTTGGGTGGTGGAGGCCCCGACAATGATTCTAGGTTTCTTAATGAAATCTGTGCCTTTCTAGAATTGTATTGTCAACCCTCCGAACTTGACAGGAAACCATTTTTTCTGCTGGCTAGTTTTGTGAATCCACACGATGTCTATGTGGCACAACATGAACCAGCACTTGGATATACTCATGAAGATTTTCACAAAGTGACAGTCCCCTTACCGACCAATTGGACGGAGGATCCTCCTGACAACAACAACAAGCCTCGTGCTCAGGCAGAAATGTCTCTTCCCTACGTTCCATTTTGCAATCAACCGCAAGATTATGTCAATTTCTATGCCTATCTTCACACGGTTGTCGATGCCCAAATCGGCAAAGTCTTGGATGCACTAGATGCCCATGAACTCACTGGCAATACACTTATTTTGCGAACGGCGGACCATGGCGAACAGATGGAATGTCCTCCGCTACTACTGGTAGTACCTAGTATCATGCGTTTCTCAGGTGGTCATGTTGTTTCCATGTATAGTTCTAGTACTACCGGTAGCTATGAAATTTTCACAAGGTCCATATACACGACTCAATACAAAGTGGACATTTACGAAAGAAATGTTTCCGTTGAGGCGGCAAAGAACTACTGCGCACATTCCAAAGAATCAACGTCTGGTACGACCAGTAATTATCCCGGAGTACTTACTTATAAGTTCAACTTAACTACATAGCAAAATTGGACAAAAAGGTTCGTGACAAGTAAAAAGATTCACTTGCTGTTTGCTTCCGAATTCCGACAGCTGCTTGGGCAATTTTAACATCACTATGACTTGTTAGCCGCAAATTGCTGGGCGCTGATCTATGCCTATATACAATGCATGCATGATCCTCGAGACACATCGTTGTTCGACCTGTACAGTACAGTACAAGTACCAGGAAAGATGTTTTTCACACAGTCCAAAACTAGATACTGGTCTGGACTGAGAATCCAAGATTTTTGTGTCATCATCATTATTATCATCATTTTATCATGAAACTCTTGTCCAACGTAGTGGTGAAATTCTCGACATTTTGGCTGCTCCTGGCGGTCGTTCACGACGTGTTGGGAGAGTCTCGTTTCCAGAACAAGCCTCGTATCCGACGAGAATGGCGTACGCTAACCCCCGAAATGCGCAAAAAAGTTGCCAGGTAAGTGTCGTGGAACAACTACCTGCTGGAATTATGGTCCCTACTGACTTTTTGGAATTCTTCTCGACACTCAGGGCGATTTGGACTATGAAGAATCTAACAACCTCAGAAGGACGTGCTCGCTACGGTAACAAGTTTTGGAATCACGATGACTTGACGATGTTGCACGCGTGTTCTACTACGGATCCTCGATGCGATCAAGGTCATTACGGCCCACAATTCATGAACTTTCATCGAAGCTATTTGCTTCGATTCGAGAATTCCATGCTCGCCGTCGATCCTACAACATTAGCGCTCCCGTATTGGGATTATGCCAAAGATACCACCACTGGCGATTGTTACGAAAAGGACTGCTACATCTTTTCCGACAACTTCTTTGGTGACCGGTATGGGGACCCCGACCAGAACTATGCCGTAACGAATGGACTCTTTGCCTATTGGCCCATTACGGAATGGACTGCGCAGCGCTTTGGCAGTTTGTCTCCATATACACAATACGACTGCCCCAAGCTGGAGTACTTTCAAGGGACAACAGCCTCTGTCTGTGAACGCTGTTGTGGTAAAAGTAGCTGTTCCTGCGACATGCCACAGGATGTATACAAAAAGTGGCTCCGAAATCATGATGACTGCACTCCCTACATGGCTAGAAATCCGGATGAAGTTGTCGCTATTGATGGGACGAGAGAGTTACTTGGATCGGCCAACTTTGATGACTGCACCGATCCTTCGTATATCAATAACTACATGGACTGGCAGAACTGCATCGAATTTGAGCAGCTAGGCTGTGTTCTTTATGTTAGCGGCGTTCAGTGCAAACAATTTTTTGATACCCTCCCACCTCTCCCCTTTCCCTTTGAGATTACCGGTGATCATGGACTGTGCCAGAATTGCACTCTCAAGGCATTCTACTATGACACCTCTAATGTCAAGCAGCTCATTCAACCGCTCCACTCACAGACGCATATTCGTCTTGGGCGTGACATCAAAGACGTGACCACCAGTCCAACGGACGTGGGAGTCTTTACAGGATACCACGCAAACATTGACCGCAGCCACATGACCTGGATGATGAACTCCTTTGAGTTGTACAAGAAAACCAACTGGGGTTATCCGGATAACCAAAATGACTGGGAAATCAGGAATGAAAATCGATTGAGTGGCCCTTGGGGTAGCTATGATGCATTGGTTTGTTCGCAAGATCCTGACATGTTCTACGAGTATAATGTGTTTGGCTCCGCCTGGTTGAATGGAACACTTTTAGGTGACACTTGCAACGAAGGTTTCCCTTTTGATGATCTTTGGGACTCTAAACCGGCCAATGGACTGGGATACACTCACGAAGAGATCATTTATTGGTCCGACCCCAGGCGCACGATCTACACCTACGATACGCTTGCGGACAACTACGATTATGGCAGTGGCAGCGGCCCAGGTCCCACCACCGGCAAGAAGTGCGCCAAAAAAGGATGTCGCTAGTAGAACGGGACTGCTTGCAATTGAAAATGGGCCTGTTGTAGAGATCTAAAGGATTAATTTTCGAGCTTATTCATGAACTGTAAATCTAAATTGATTGAGCAGATGACATATAGCGCCTTCATATCAAAGTCCATGTGGACATTTGGTAGTTAAAGTCCACGAAGAGTAGAAAATCCAAGGAAGAACCCATCGCGACTAAACTATATGAAAACAAGGGGCCTATTCCAACTGGTAAATTGGAGCTGTGTCAGTCTAAAGGAGGCATCCATAGTCTACCCAAGCAGCAGTAACTCATAGCTCAATTGAAAACACAATGAGACGAAGAGCTGGATTGGTGCCCTCAAATCTACAGGTTACCAGTATTTTCATAGCAGGAAAAGCAATAGGTACATCTCTATATATTAGTAGGTAAAAGTGATGTGATGTAAATCTATCGTCCACCCTCCTTCTTGGCACGCAAAGCAAGATAGGCGATACATCGAGGTACAATGCCAATGACAATCAATAGACCAACATTGAACCCCACACTTCCTTGAATGTTGAGAAAATCAATAATATCCTCTGGTGGAATACTTGTCATGTTGTTGTCCGCACAAAGACTTTGCAGGACTCCACTGCCATCACAGGGAACGTTCCTGTCAAAGATCATTTGGCGAGATGCATCAAAGGAATACTTGAAGGGAGACACATACTGTCCCCAAGTCAACCAATTCGGGACATTGGCGACAAAGAATCCACCCAACAACATCAAAGCTAGAGATACCACTGTCATGACGGTCATGGCCTGTTCCATGTCGTAAATAGATGCTCCAACCATGAGGCCAATGGCCTCACCGGCCACCACACTCAAAAGAGAAATGAGTGTCGTGCACACGAAAATGGAAAATTTATCACTGACACCTGCCATCCAAAAGGAAATTGTCATGTAAATCAAGGGAAGGACCAATCGGGTGGGCATTTCGGATGTGGACTTGGCCTGAAAAGGAATCAAGTACATAGTATCAACACTCGTGAGCTTCCAATAATTCAACAAGTTCTGTGCCAACACATATTCTCCAACGTACCAAGAAGTAAGCACCCAAATGATAGGATCCACTAGAACGTTCCTTGAGAATCACCTCTCTCTCGGCGGGAAACGTCATGAGTGCGGTAAACATGCTGTCAAACTACAAAGAAGACGGCAAAGGGAGAACAATAATGTCAGTCGATCGCACACACCAGTTGAAACTCTGCACCGGAACATGTTATCACACTTACCACCCAATAGGTCATGGTGAAAAAGAAGTACGAGCTCAAATCATAAACATTGGCCTCGGTATAATCCATTTGAAACCAGAGTGCACCAGATACCAGGGCAATGGCCCCACTTTTGATCAAATTAATGGGGGTAAAGATGGCTGATCGACTATTCTTGAGAGATCGGTGAACCAACACTCGATACTGCATTCCCCACGATGTGTTGTATTTTTTGTAGGAACCAGCATTCGCTCCTCCAATGACATTGTCGTCGTCATCATTGCTTACTGTCGCCAAATCCATCTGAGCCGCAATGGCGTCCTTGTCCCAAGCCCGAATCAACTGGGCACGGGTGGTCAAACTTAGTTCTTGGATCGTGACTCGTTTCGTGGCATGGGTGGTGGTGGAAGGTGCGGCTCCCGTGGAAATCTCGACACCCGTAGTGTTAACACCACTATCTTCACTCAGTGATGCCACTCCATTACCACTGCGACTGGTATCATCCATTCCAATAATATATCGTTCCGTTGGTTCCTCCCCATTGGAACTCGCAGTAGCCATGGTAGTTTCCTCAATGGCAGTGTCATGAACCAACAAATCCATCCAATGATCGGCAGCATTATATCCATCTGGACAGTCCAGCTTGTTATCACGGAGATAGGCCAGGGAGTCACGGGGTGTTCCAAAGTAGACGACATTTCCTTCCGCCAACATGATGAGTTTATCAAAGGAATGAAAGAGTGCCGAGTTGGGTTGATGGATACTGGTAATGACAGTCTTGTTCTGGTCTCGCGCTAATTGCAATAACATGTGCATCAATGCCACGGCACTCGTAGAATCAAGCCCACTAAACAGAAAAAAGAGACGGCATGGCCATAATGAGACATGACGACAATGAAATGTTCGAGGCCATGCAAGAGTGAGTTAGTCTTACCTGGTGGGTTCATCCAACAGAAGACAGGATGGGTCGGTGAGAAGTTCTGTTCCAATATTGACTCGTTTCTTTTCACCACCCGATAACATTTGAATTTTGGAATCGGCCACCTTGGTAAGGCGCAAAAGTTTGATAATTCGTTCCACCTCTTCCAATTTGCGGGCATGGGTCCAAGCTTGGGGCAATCGTAAAAAGGCTGTATATCCCAGTTGATCTCGTACAGTCAAATGGGCAAAGAAAATATCGGCCTGTCGAACATAGGCAATTTGCGCCATGAGCCGTTTCTTCATGGAATTGGACGACAAGGGTTTGCCATTGACGGTAATGGTGCCCGATTCATACGAAGTACGTCCACTCAAACAATTGAGCAAAGAGGTTTTGCCAGAACCCGAGGGTCCCATCATGCACAAGACTTGACCAGGTTCGGCACATCCTGAAACTTGATTTAAGATCACCTTGGTGACGGGTCCCGTCTTGGTGAATTCTCGCATCGCATCGGGACTGGGCGCGGCAATGGAACCTCGCAACAAACCAGCATTGCTTTCCTTGACTTGCACCGTCTTGACTAGACGACTCCAACGAAGATACAAACCATCCTTTCTTGTTCTGTCCATGTTGTTGTTATTGTTATTGTTGGTTTCTGCCATTTTTGGTTGTTTCTTGTTCTGCCTCGCGAGTTCCAATGATTGAGAAATTGTTTAGAATTCGTTTATATGAAAAGCTCGGGAAAACAGGTGGTGGTTTCACACTACGAGTTGTCGGTCTTTTATTACGAAATCACTGCTCTCTTTGTTCGGTATCGCCCTTGTTAGGAAAAGCGGTCCAAGCAAGAAACGAAAAATGAAAAACTATAATGCTTCACCATTCATCATCATCAATTTCCACCGCGCAGCGTTCGCACTGTCGATCTTGGTTTCGCCGGCCAACAAAGCCCCACCACGTCCTGGTACAGCTTGGATGATCCATCACGTTCTCTATTTGCCGGTCCATACGCGCGATTCAACTTGTGGTTTCTTGGTTTATGGATACGCTAGGAGACTTCCATGTCAGAGTAGTTAGATAACGTCCCGCACGACATCCCCACGTAAAAACACTTCCTCACACATTTATTATCCCAGCGGTCACAAGTGCCCTCTAGCGCTATGGACAGTGAACCTCATACCTGTACCAGCTATATTTTTCTGGCTGGTAGGTGTTCTACACGTTGTTCCAGTGAAACCAACGACAACTCGGATGCAATGGACAACGTCATAAATAAGGAAGTGCACGTGTCCTACAGAGATCGCTAAGGAACATTATGAGAGCGTCAGCCAACGAGAAGCAGGCGAATTCATGAATACCAATTGTACACGGTTTACTTGTGGTACAAGGACCACGTATACTTGTACCTTGGAGAAGGAACCCGGCCGGCGAACCCAACCGTGTTTGACATCACCCATTCGAAGACGTTCGTCGATGGCACCATCAAAATATCCCTCCACCCTGGTCCAGGAGTTCAAGTTGCCGTAGTCAGCACACATATCCTACGTGGTCGATTCCTTCGAGTCGGTCGAGAATGAATGAAAGTGTGATTCGCCTCCCCAACCAAGGTGCAATCCGCCAGTCTTGCTCCAGCATCCTTCATCGTCATTCAACCGTCATCACACCCTTCTTCGAAAAGGACGATTTGTTCCCAAAAACGTTGTGCTCTCGGCTACCGTTACATGTACCTCTCTATCCAGGACGAGAAATACATTTTGTTCACAACAAGAAGCAGTCTCATTATTTTTTTGTTTGACTTCGTTACGAAGTGACCAACCATGACGGAGCAAACAACAACTGCCACCAGTAGCACCCCACAAAATAATTCTAATGATTCATCACCGTCCGAAATGGTAACTATTGATGTCAACACCACTACACCACCAGCAGCGCCACAAGTTCCGGTAACCTTGATGAGTCGAACATCCTCCATATTGGGCGGAACCTCCAAATCCTCCAAACTCATGAATGATGCACGAAGAGTTCCCATTGTCAAGGTCGAGTTGCAACAACTCACCTATCAACCAATTACCTCTACGGCAACAGCCCAAGCGCAAAAGTCCAAAATCAAGGAGCGAACCATTATTTTGGATCAAGTATCGACTACGATTGCTCCCTACCAACTCACGGCTTGGATTGGACCCAGTGGATCTGGAAAAACCTCCTTGACCAGTGTCGTGGCTGGATTGGTCAATCCTACTGATATTGATGGAGCCATGATTGTCAATGGAGAAGAAGGAACTCTTCCCAAACAACTAGTGGGAGTGGTATGGCAAGATGATTTGCTCCTCAGCAATCTCACTGTCGAAGAAACCATTTTTTTTGCCGCTCGATTGAAAACTCCCCACGAGACGCCCGATGTCGAAGTCCGACAATTGGTAGAAGATGTCATGGATATTTTGGGATTGTCTCATATTCGTGACAATTTGATTGGATCGGCCTTGTCCAATCAACCGGGAATTTCGGGGGGAGAACGCAAGCGGACCGCCGTGGCGGCCGAGTTGGTGGTGCGACCCAGTTTGCTCCTCTTGGATGAACCCACGTCGGGATTGGATGCTACTACGGCCTATTCCCTCATGTGCACGCTGAAGGAATTGGCATCCTTGGGACACTCGATTGCTGTCGTTATTCATCAGCCACGAACCGATATCTTTAAACTCTTGGATCACTTGTTGTTACTCAGCAAGGGAAAAGTAGTGTACGATGGACCAGCAGATTATGTCCGTTCTTATTTGGAATTGATTCCAAGTGTTGGTGAACTCCCACCTGAAACTGGTATCGCCGACTGGATTATGGATAGCATCATTCACGATCAGAAGCAAAAAGATGGTGCCGCTCTGACCAAACATTGGAAAGAATATGGATCCAAATTTCTCATCAACGCCAAGGCCAACCCGGTTGGTGGTGAAGACAAGGGTACACCCACGTTGGAGCGTACCATGTCCTCCTTGTCGCAACTCAAGGATGCACCCAAAAAGTTTGAGGCACCCTTTCTGCAACAACTTGCGCTTTTGGCCAGTCGAACCTTGAAACAACGGCGAGGAGAAAAGTTTACCCGCATTTCCATCTTCCTCACCGTGGCCTATATCTTTTTCACCTCGTACTTTTGGTGGCAAATACCCAACAATACGGGCTTTGTGTTTGAGCGCAATTCTCTTCTTTTCTTTATGCTCATTGCTCAAGGCAATAGTATCGTGGTGGGAAGTATTTCCGTCTTTCAACGAGATCGGGCATTACTACGACGAGAACGTGCCAAGAAATTGTACGGAGTCTTGCCATTCTTTTTGGCCAAGACGGCTTCGGACATGACCAACAATATCTTACTACCGCTGGTGTATGGTATGGTGGTCTACTTTACCGCCGGACTTCGTTTGGAGGCGGCCGCCTTTTTCAAGTTTGCCTTGGCCTTTTATCTGACATTGAGTTGCGCTCAGAGTATGGGCTTTTTCATGAGTGTCTTGATGCCCAATATGCAAATGGCCTTGCTTCTGGCACCATCCATTACTCTCTTTTTCTTTATTATTGGTGGATTTTATATTCCCCTGTCCAATATGAATTGGGGAATCAAATGGGCCAGTTATGTATCCTTTTGCCGCTATGGCTATGGAGCCCTCATGGTCAATGAATATGCCGGTCGGGACATTCCTTGCTCGACCAGTACCGTGGCCATTTCGATTGGTGGATCCGACGAATGTCCCCTCCCCGGAGAAGCCGTCTATGAAAGTGTGGGCATTGATGGACCCTTTGCCAATTATTGGTTCAATATCTTTGTCAGCCTGATTCTCAATCTCTTTTTCTTGATTGGAGCCTATGCCATGCTTCGTCGATCCAAGTAAAAACGAAAAAGAAAGTGTCAGTTGCTACACAATCGACATCAAGATGGATCAATGGATGGGTGGAATAAAAAGAAACAATGGGCAGAGAGAGAGAGAGAGTACCGTTAATACGGGTAGATACTTCTACCGGCGACTTCAAATCTGACTGTATAAAAAATCACAAGCGATAAGCTCAACATTTACAAATAACCAACGATTGTCTAGAAACATGCCTATTACGTTTGTTTGGATGGATGGTCTGTCTTTTTTATCGCTTGTTGGAACGTTCGGATGCGTCCCCTTCCATTTCCATAAATCGTCTCTTTAATGAATTTTGATCCCCTCCCGTTGCTTGAGCAAAAAATGCCGCTGCTGAATTTCCCAATGAACCCGAAGGATTTCGTCCCAAATTTCCAAAGGACCGTGAGGCTAGTGCATTGGCAAGTTGTGAGTTTCCAGTCGCTTGGGCCAACAGTTGTTGTTGCGCCAGTTGGAAGGCTGCCGCATCGTTCCCACCACCTACTCCTTGACCATTGTTTTGTTGGTGATGCATGAGTGGAACACTGAGCAAGGAAGGGTCTTGATGTGGAATGTACCCATCTGCCACCAAATTCAAAAAATCTTCGACGCTCGAGTTTCGTTGATTGAAACCATCCTGCATCCTCAAGGCGGACAAACCAGTGGATGAATTGTCCCTTAGGAGGTTCGCCAACGATGCCGCGCTTGCAGCATTTCCCGACCCTCCTAAAAGACTACTCATGCTGTTTCCGTTCTGCATATTCTGGAGGAGACTTTGAAGATTCGCATTGGACGTCATTCCATCATCACTTCCCATGGGAATATTCTTAACATTGTTGTTGGACAGGCTTCGCAAAAGAGATTCCATATTGCCGGCGCTTGCCAATCTCCTGGCAGCGTTGGAGAGACTCCCGTTGGACGCATTTCTCGACTGTTCGGCCGACCAGTTTTTCATACCACTCGACGGAATATTGTTCATATTGCCTCCCGACTGCACAAGATTTGCGAGATTGTCAATCGATTGAAGACTCTGAAAGTCCAATCCCATCAAAGCATCGAAGCTACTCTTGCGTTCTATCATGTTCGTCAAAGATGCGGAAGACAACCCTCTTTCACGAGCGAGCTGGTTCAGTTGTTCTCTTGAGAATCCCTTCAGCATGAGATTGTTGATTGAATTTCCACCACCTAGCCCCATGCGAGCCGCTTCCACAAAAACAATGTCAGTATATTCGAAGAAGTGCCATTGAAATCGAGTCAAGCAAAGGATCGGATAACTCACCTGAAGCATTATGTGCCAATTGTGCCATGGATCCTTGTGGGGTTGCAAAGAAGTTGTTCGCCGAACCTCCGCCCATGCTTTGCAACAAACTCGATTGACTTGCTCGGCGTTGCAATTCCGCCATGGCCAAAAGGCCAGCATTGTCCGATGCGTTCATACCAGATGAACTCTTGCGGTTATTCGAAAAGCCCTCCAATAATGCTCTTCCAGCAGCAGCAGCGCGGCTATTCACTCCGCCGCCGCCGCCACCACCTCCACCACTCATATTGGCAGCTGCCATGGCGGCTCCTGCTCCATGCTTGTATCCTAGAGGCGGTTGCAACCATGCTGGACTTGGTGCATTCATTGTATTCTCGAAATCTTCCTTCTTCATTCCATCGACCCCGACTGGACCAGGCCCAGTAGGTGGACCGGCTCCTCCAACTCCATTCGTCTTGACTCGATTGGTTTGTGCGACCCTTTCTAGGAATCGTCGTTCTAGTTCACTCAACTCGGCCCGAGATTTTTGAATTTGTTCGGGTGTCAGACGATTCAAATCAGCCGTTCGGCGACGAAATACCTGTTTTCCAATGCAGTTACTCCCCACAAACTTTTTGGATATTCGCATAGGATCACAATTCAAAAGTTTGGATAAAAATGTTCGAAGCGTTGTTCCATCGGTTAATGGTAACAATCCAGCTTTGAATTCTTGAATGAGACGATTGGCATAGGCTTCTTCTTCAGGTGTCCACTTGCCTCTTCGCAGTGGTGGACCCTTCTTCTTGCCACCACCACCGCCACCCCCACCTGTGGGTGTCCCCATGTTTTGCTTGGCTTTCATCATTTGTACTGGTTGCATCATATTATCGCTGGGTGGAGCCACACCATCGGCTTGGGCCGCACTTTGTGCGGCCTGAAGAAGTAAAGAAGGAACTCTATACACATATCAAGAAATAACAACAACAACAACAACAACACATGTTGGTGATCAGACTTGAGGATATCATCAAAGAGGGGGCACAACGAGAAACATTGGTCGGTAGATAACCACCATGGAGATGACAACAAGCCATCCTAGGCCATTTGAACGTCAAGTGTCCATGTTGCCGCTGACAGTGAAAGCAACACAACTTGCTCAAAGTCGACGTACATGGGAACACTTGTGTCAACCCGCAGGTCAATGAATACCGTAGTTTGACAGTTTTATGGTTGCGACGACTTACCCATCGTCCATCATGACAACAATAGATAGTAGGTAACGATCAAAGAACTTTCGTGGTTGAACGAACTCGGTCACGTGTTGAGGTAGGATGTGAGGATGTTAACCTTGAGAATTGTTCAGCTTCAACACGCAGAATTTTATTGTGTCGTCGATTGAATTTGGCTTGGCCCGACCTATCGCGTATGCTTCAACGTCAAGCCCCAAAAAACCCCCACCAGCACCAAAACACCGCGCTGTCGTTTCCCTTTTTCCATGGTTGGTACGCAATGCCACGTACTATTTTGCGTGGGAATACCCGTTGGTTTTGCGAAGCCAAGTGCCCGCACTTGATTTCTCCGGGAGAATTTCAAGCCACAGGGAGAAATATTGGAACCCATAGAATTGCCCTCCTTCGTGAAGGGCAACGAATATCCCGCCACGAATCTCCTTCGTTCCGAATCCCTGACCAAATAGCCCCGAATCAGCATTTAGGTCAACCGCTATAATGAGTAAAAAGAGTGTTATACGCCTCGAATCTAGTGAGACATCGATGCTTATTCGTGCGACAAATGTGACGTGCTTACAGTACCAGTCGCGGTTTTCATTGTAAACGCCAACTGTTCACAGGCCAACGGGTCCCAGTGGAAAAACACGTGCAGTGGTAGAAACAGGTAGTGGTGATAAGTACAAAAAATTCAAAAATGGAGACCAAAACGCACGTTAAATAGATCCTGGGCACATCCGTTGCAGTGTAGAGTGAAGAGCATCCAGTCGCGACTCTATGTATCCATGCACATGGGTACCGGTATAGGGTGGATTAGGTACTCGATCTACTGGGGTACCTAAAAGTTACAAGAACAAGTATTACAAGTATCATGCAACGGACGATATCATCTTGGATTTTCAGGAATGAACCAACGATGGAGATCCGTTTCATAGAGTAGCTAGAAATGATGCAACACATTAAAAACACATGCGTTCCGGTGGCTATCAGGTGGACTAGGTAGTCGATCAACGCACGGGGTACCGCCGAAAAGTTACACAAGACCAAGCAAGAATTACAGATATCATGCAACGGACGGTACCATTTCGGATTTTCACGAAAGGAACCAAAGATGGACGTAGATAGAAATGATGCAACACACCAAGACATATAGGTCTCTCAGGTTGACTAGATAGTCGACCAACGGCGGGGTAGTACTACGTAAAAATTACACGAACGAGAATTACAAGTTAGTATGCAACGGACTCGAATTTTCACGAATTAACCAAAGATAGACATTGAAATGATGCAACACACCAAAAACGCATGCGTTCCGGTGGCTATCGGGTGGACTAGGTAGTCAATCTAACGGGATACTTTAAAGTTACACGAACGAAAATGATTTCAAATTTCAAGTGTACCTTGGAGTACCATTTCGGATTTTCTTGAATGAACCAAAGATAGTCATCCTTTTTTTCATAAATTATGCAACACCATAAACACAGTCACCAACCAACCATTTATGCATTAGAGAAATTCGAAGCAAATGATGAGTAGCAGAAGAACTTGTCGAGCGTACCACCAGGAAGTATCATCGTTCGCTCCACCATCGTACTGCCGAGACGTTTTGCCTTCGAAACACCTGTGGTGATCCTTTTCAACCATTATCAAGCACCAAAACACAAGAGCCCAACCTTTTATTCTTGACAGCATGACGAAAATTCGAAGCTACCTGGGTACTATTTCCATCATGATCCAACGACACGACCGACAGCATAAGGTTTGGTGTCAGGCGAATCATTCGAATCATGACTGGTTAGCCAGCATAGTAAATCGGGAATTCAATTGTATTCCATTGCCTCCTCTTGTTCCTCATATTTGTCATATTGTTCATTCCATGCAGTAACTATCATTGCGACTGCTGGGAACTGAGCTTGGCTTGCTACTACTGGCCTTTTCCAAAATTGTCCATCCGGTCGGATACCATTAAGATGGAGCCGACTTTATTCTGCTGCCTCCTCTTCTACTTCTTCTTCTTCACCCTCCTCCTCCTCCTCCTCTTCTTCTTCCTCTTCTGCATTCAGTGCTGTAATCACTGTTTCAACTGCCTTTGGCCCAAGCTTGGTTACTTGCCTTTTCCAGAATTGTCCATCCGGATACCAAGTCCACACCCAGGATGATGGAGGTGGGGCCTCGCCATAGAGTTCATACCATTTGGTAAGTTGTCCTGGAAGCAAGAAATATTCACGGAGACGATAGGATTCATCATTCAAGATCGAACTAATGAGATGATGCGAATTGGCATGGGACCAATCGGCCGTGATCGGATGGCGAGGAAAGACATCAAAGTGCCAGGCTTCTGGCTTGGCGTCTTTTGGGTCAATCCCCTGCCAATACTCAATCTGGTAATGGGTAGAAACATCACAAGCCTTTTGCAAGGATGGATGACTCCCATGCCAGTGTTCCATAGCAAACCGGCCTGCACCGGTATTGCATGGTTCACCCATATACAATAGATTTGGCTCCAGTATTCCTTGGTCAATCAATTCTTCACCTTTCTTGGTAAAGGCAGCTAGTTTGGCTTCAAAAGTTTTGGGGTGAGCAAGTTTACGAATGTATCCACACTTGGCATTGTACATGTTGCCAGTAAAGTGAAGAGTGGGACGAGGTAAGAATAGTAGACCACATAGTTCGCAGTCTTCGGCATGAGCCCGTTGAATACAATCACTACTCATGGCAGCTTTGGTCAAATGCTGTCGCCAATAGTCCTGACTCTGACTATAATGATAGGAACCTTTGGTGTGCAAGTAGACAACTCGTTGGTCATCATGTTCTTGACAGTATTCGTACATGGCGCCGAGCGTCGATTCCTCAAAACCTTCCTCGACGTGCTGCAAGTGGTGACAAGTGAAATACTTGGCATGACGCTGACAGATTTCTTCAACCTTGGTGTGACCTTCTTTGTCACCTACAGTAGTGTAATATAGTTGGACATGTTTCATGTCTGGTATTTCAGCAAGGGACTTCGCGACATGACGAAGTTGTTGCCGAATGATTTTGAGCGCTCGTTGCTCTGATCGCTCCGACCCCTTTTTGTTCTCGTCGTCGTCCATATGCATGTAAACATGATAAAAGATGGCAATATCGGCTGGAGGTACATCATACTTACCCATTTCATTCTCAATCTGGCGTTGATTTCGTCGATGGAATTGTGACTCGGAACCTCCGTTCCCCAGGGGCATGTCCGGTCGCAATGTAATGTTTCCAAACATTTCGTACTGCGAGACGCCCACCACTACCATAAAGGTCATCCATGCCAAGAAAAAGATGGAAAGAAGCCATTGTCCCAAATCAGCATCGATGCGGTGGAACAGCATCCTCATGGTGCTGGATCGGTTGTTCTTGACAACCATAGTGGTGCGCCGCTTCACTAGTACTAGTAAGTCCCAAACGACAAACGACGAACCAACGACTCACCACGCAGTTGGAGGACAACACAACAAGAACAAGGGCAAAGCACCACTGTGGCCACACAGAAAGTGTACCTGGTACAAGTGTACCCTTTACACCAGTTAGTAGCAACCTAGTAGTCGACAGGACGAGTGCAGTGATCGATAGTACGATGAATGTCTTTATTCGGCGCACCGGGGTCCCGCACGGAACGCTTCGAAACAGGAGTATAACGGCATGGAGTCCCAGTGCTCATCGCCTCACCGTCAGTGCGGTGCAGGTACGAGTTAACAGTGAAGAGAGTAGCGTGTCATGAGGACTAGGCACCGGTATCTGGTACAAGTATACTCCAACGAAAATTCTGTTGCTGTAAAAAGTTCGTGCACCTACACGTCATGAACCTGCCGGGACCGTGTACTCGCTAAAACTGGAAAGCGAGTTTTGAACAAAGACGCAATTTGAGCAAAAAACAAGCAGGATGAACAAAAGAATACAATGTCATGCATAAAAATAGTCAAGTGAGAGTCCAAGGAGGAGGAGGAGATTCCAAGCTGCATCAAGGCAGCCAGCAGTCGCGTGGCCTATACTAGTGGCTTGCTCAAGAGTTTGTTCTTCTCATGCTGTACTGCTGGTGCAGGAGCCTGCATCATCCACTCTTTCCCTCAATGATGCACAACTAGCAAGAACTAGCACTATAGTAGCCAGCAAAAGAAGGCAACCCAATCCCTGTACTAGTACTAGTCTGCATCCTGCACGACTATGGGTGTAGCTATAGTGAATGAAATATCTAAAAGATAGATAAATTGTGTACTCTATTTTACAATTTTCTGTTTTGACTTGTTCAGAGGTGGCAGACTGGCCATGTAATCGTGATTTCTCTTCTTTCTGTGTAAAGTAAGACTCATTCGTTCTTCTAAGTCTACTACTACTAGTGTTCTCGTAACCATGCCAGTATATCTGCCTAGAGCATCTCGTCTTTACTTTCTTCTTTTGTTGTTAGAGGATCTGTTAGTCTTGCTCTGTCCTCTCATAGAGGAGGATCTAGTCTTCCTTTCTTCCTCTCTTAGAGGATCTTGTCTTCCGTTCATCTTTTGACTAGCAGATCTCTCTCTGAGCTTTCCGTCTCCTACAAGACTGTTGTGCCATCTTGATCGTCTTGTCTCCAGGATGACATCGGGACAGTTATGTTCCCGATGACTACCACCGTCATGGTGCTGGGTTGCCGGGACCTACGAGGCCCTCGTACGACACGTCGTACCTTTGATGAGACCCACAATTTCTGCCCACGGCTTCCACCATGTCATCTGGTGTAGTGTCATAGTACTACTATGTTCTTGAGACCAACTACTAGGTCTAGTAGTACCCATGTCTCCGACATGTTACTATCTATGAGCGCGCCTACTGCTGCAATGATCCTTGCAACCAAGAAACCGCCCCCCTCAACAAGAAGTGGGCAAAACATCTGGCTGCTGCAAGAAGTCAGTCAAAGAGTGCACCAATCATTTTGTCCACCGCAATTTGAGGCACCAGAGGCTGTTGGTGGTGGTTCCATTGCAGCCAGGAGCTGGCAGTGAGGAAGCCTTTTTGGTTTTACTGTCAAGCAACATACAACATGACAAAATCATTTTAGTACCTAGTACTAGTACTAGTAGTGGTGGGCAGAGCATAATTCCTTTTGGAAATGGGCAGGAACAAGAGTGAAGAGTACGGATAAAGACTTGTCAGCTCTACCTAGTAGTAGTACAATGGCTGCTTGTTACTGTGCACCAGAGAAAAATATAGTAGCAATCATGTCATGATCATTCAGCATGATTCAACAAGAACTGGAATGATTATTGTCAAACATCACATGAGTTGCTCTCACACCAGCCACCCAAGTTTGAGATGTCATGATCATTGAGTGAGTGCCTCTAAAAATAAGTCAGGTTACTTGGAAGGTGGTTCTACCAGCTTGTTGTGTGTGACCAGAAGAAGCAAGAAGAATGACCAATGGCCACCAAGAAACAAACCAAGATCCAAGCAAGAACAACATCATGCCATCCTTTCTGTGGCAGATTCTGCAGCCAGACTACTACTTCCTCTTTGACCATGATGATGCCTGTTGCTGATGCAACCATCGGTAGCAGTAACAAACATGGTTTGCATCAATGTCACCGGAGACCGGAGGAGGCACGACGCTAGATCCTGGCGGAACGTGTTCCGGTCCGACGGTTCAAACCAGTCACGAGCGTCTGGAAAATTCGAGCACGATTGAACCGTGACTGCTCATTTTACCAGGTACGTTAGTACATGTAGAGAGTCTGGTATGATACCCGAGATCGAAGCACACCCATTTGGGATAACATACCTTTCCGTTTGGTACGCGCTCACCACTTCTCCTTTGATATAATAATGATAACCTCTCTTTGGATTATCATGATTATCTTTTCTTGACTGTTTGTGAATCCATTATGACTGGTAACTGTCATACCGGTAAAGGTGTGAGAAGTAGATGTACAATTGCATGTAGTGAATAAAGGCCATGGAAATCTCAATGGGTGCCCATCGTGTCATTTCCTCTCTATAATAACATGCGACATGCATACAAGCAAAAAGCACTTGTAGTCAGCTAGAAGAGTATCTTGATTTGCCCAACTACTGTTCTTAGTACTCGCTCCTACCATGATCGGCACTGTCGTCCGTGACAAACAACGAAGATGTTATAGAGAGGGGGCATGATGACAAGTCACTCAAATCGCAAAGAATGCAGCGGTCACTCCTGGTACGAACGACGGAACTGGCTCCTCCTCGCTCCCAGCAGATTCTTGGATCTACCAATAAAATAAAAACTTGATTTTGACACCATCCCGGACATTGTTCAGTACGTAGGTCATCCAAGCCAATCGACTCGCTTCGCTCAACTTGGTTACATCAAGCTCCATGTTTTCATCGAGATGATAGTTCTCAATTGTGATGTTTGTTGTAGAAGTCAGACTCAACTTCATAGCTTGTGCATCGGTTGAAAGTGTGAAATCGAGGGGCTTTCCGCGCCCCTCATTACTATCTTCCACCAACATCAAGGGTGGCAAGGGGAGCTTGGTCGTTTCATGCATTACAATTTTTTCCATACCCGATTCTCCTTCTATCCAAGCATACTCAAGTTTTTTCCAAGAAGAGAACTGATCATCATCTTCACTTTCGCTGGATGGAACGTCGCGACGCTTGTCCTGAGGATTCTCGGAAGGCATTGGTTGCGAAATCGTTGCTTGTCCCGATGTATTCAACGCGTTGATTTTATTACTTCTGTACAGGAGCTTGCCTTGCCACATTTGCACTAATCCCCGTAGCAACAGAGTGCCATTATTATCTTCTTTCAAAAGACCGCAATCTCTGAGCTCCCTCTCGACGTCTATTTCCACTTCCTTACACCTCGATCCACAGCACCAATTTGTTGGTCGTACTTGTAAAAGTGAGTATGGTGCAATGATATCGGCAAATCCAGAGTCAAGTCCATTGATCACCACCTTGTTGTCACCTCGGATCTTTGGAATCAACAACTTTTCGCCATAATCTTCATCGTCCTCCTCGAGATTTTGAATTGGCTCGGGAAGGATAACGTGACGGAGCTTCGCCAGTGATTCGCCAAGTTTCGTCACGCTGGCGTCATCGTCGGGAGACCCTAGGGCAGCATAGTTGTTCATGGTCTTGAGAACGCATTGACGAAGGGCAAACAGAGACACGAGCCCCACATGATGGCCTCGAACTCCACTAATCGTGGTAGGCGATACACCCATCATGGCACAAAGCATTACTGCCATGGCATGAGTTACCGAAACGGCAACCTTTTCCCCATTCAACAGATAAGGTTCAAACGCCCCGTGTCCGAGATTGTAGTGCAGCATTGACTCTGCGATAGGGATTTCTGTATCTCGCAAGCCAATAAACTTGGGCAATTTGTTTTCAAAGTGTTTGGCTTCTTTAAGGACTCGAAAGGAACTGGCCGCCACTCGGCACCGCTGCTCACGAGTGAGATTCCCAATGGGAGTCGATTCAAACATGTTGTAAACGACTTCTGCTTCCAGTATTGGGGCGTACGCATCCAGTCGCAATTTCCACGAATCATGCAAATGGAATGGGCTACGTTGTGCAATCGCTTGTACCAAGAAATGTGCCGCACGGGCATTCCTGGCCAGTGCACTAATGATTGGAGTCTCAAAAATAGCATCGGCAATGGCGGTTGTGTTGGCTTCTTCATGTTGATCAAAGCGCAAGGTACCCTTGGCCACTTCGTTATCCAACAACTTGGTCACATCACGTTCGGTCCATGACTCCATCCGAAAGCAAAATTCTTTCCTGGTAGTTTCCCCAATGGTGGTACCCACAACCACAAGCTCAACAGTTGGAGCCATGAACCATTGGAGATCCCTATGGAGCCCATACAGATTTCTTGGATTTTCAAACCATGCTTTGGCTTGAAGGGAGCCGCGATTAATGTCATCAATGATGACGCAAACGTGCATCTTGAGTGGGAAAGTGATCTCGCCCTGGTCGTGTTGTCGTTGTTGACGGGCAACAAGTTGGGACTTGATCCAATCCACAACGTCACTTGCAGTCCGAATGGAAGGATCGTATTTGCCATCCTCTCCATATGGGGAATTAAAGTTGGACTTGATATCCTTGGCATGGATATAGAGTGCAACCTTGTTGTTGGTATGGTTATTGTCCTCGTCATTGGTTTCTACGAACTTGTAGGCCAACCACTCGAGGGCAAAAAATGTCTTGCCACTGCCACTGGGACCCAGAATCATACCAATGGGATAGCCACGATAGTCCGAGAAGGAGCGTGAAAGTTCTGAGAGTGGGCCCATGGTCCTTTCCCAAATCTGCCTGGTGATTGGTACTGCATCCATGATTCGGTTGTAAGGATTAGTGAGACGACGTTCTTGGAAAATCTCGACTTCACTCTTCTTGTTCTCATTGTGGCTGGATTCGATAGTGAGATCAATGATTTGTTTCTCGGCAAGAGCCTGTTCTACAGGGTTGGGTAGAGAGTCATGACGGTACTTGGTCGAAAAGTCAAGACGAGTGGCAGTACTTTGGAAGCGCATGGTTTTTCCCTGTGAATGAGCGAGCGAAAGTGAGCATGCGGACAAAGACCAAATAGTACAAGGTATCTTACACTGACGGGACTAGTACTTGCGAGCACCACAAGGTGAGGAGAGGAGTGTCTCCTGTTGATGCTGCTGCTCCTCATCATGGTCATCATCATCAGGAGGTTTGATGACGACGACGACGACGCCATGGTCGTTCTCGTGATGAGCGGCTTCACCATTAGGGCAGAGCAACGACGAGTCACAGTCAGTTGGGGCAGCCACAGCGAACGAACGAGTGACGCAGTCATGGATACCTTGGCAATCGACGACATGGTGAGATATGGTTTGGTTTGTCTAAAACAAAACAAGTAAAAAAGTGAGGGGATCGGGGTTGTGGCTGGGTTGTCGTCTTTTGTGGCTTGGTCTCATTGAAAATTCGGAATTGGACCTTCTCACTTTTTCCGACGTTTTCAGATGATTCCCGGCAAGACGACAAAGACGAAGTTCTCACAACATGAAACGATGATTGGATGAATTCCAAGATACCTAGGGATAGCGGTTATATTTTTTAACCGTACGACTCGGAGAATGGGGTGTCAGCCACAAAACCAGGACAACTTCTTGTCTTTGCCGACGGCGGAAGGAAACGTTTTACCTGGTACACGAAATCCATAGCGTGTGACTCCCACTTCCCCGGTAGAAGTGCTGGTGTCATTTGCGTTGGTATTGTTGCCTAGTAATTACCGGTATATTTGACCATAGCCTTCTTGTTGTGATTTTGTTGCGGGAACACCTAGTCCATTGTCATGACGACGACGACGACCACCCTTGTGTGGTGCGAGTTGAGTGGGTTTCTGCCACCAATTACGGAGCAGGAAGTTCAACGATTCTTGCCCGAGTGGGCCGTAGAAGTGGCGGTGATACGAGAGATTCGGAATCCTCCACGCTACAGCACTGCTAGCAGTAGTGTGGTTCTAACCCTGCCATCGATGGAGGTCTATCATTGTTTTTCCGCTTTTTGTACCATCATGCCCCATTGTGGTCCTCGTGACATTCGATTGCTGGAGGCGCCTACTGCAATTTCTGCTGCGATACCCCGGAGCGAGACTACTACTACTACCACCACCAACAGACGCAATGCTCCTCGTCGACGAGGCAACCCTTCCAACCAATCGGGTCCCTTTCAAGAGTCCACCAGGCTCGCTTCTGAATTCCTCACCTTTCTCCACGAAACGGATCATCCGTTGATTTCCACTCGTGACACACTTGGAAGGGCTTTTCAATCGTTTCTTCAACAACAACAAGTCGATGGTAATTCCGTCAACAATAGTAATAATCGACGATTGGAACCCTTGGTCATGGCACGCATGCGCCAATTGAAATGGCTCAAGGCCACCAAACGCTCGGGTGGCATGGGATCCCTATCACCCATTGTGGTTTCCATTGTTCAACCAGATCGCCAAACCTTTCCACCCTTGGCGGATCGCAATACCGCTCGGCAAATTTTTATCGAACAACAAAACATGGCCGAACAAGACAAGGAGGGTGTCAGTCTGAAGTTGTGGTATCAAGGAAAATTGGTACCCAAGGCATCTACCCTTGCTGCGACACTTGGACAAGTCACGACTTTGGAATTGGAAATGACCACCACCAGTCCGGAACAACAAGAACCGCGTTCCGTGCTGGTGGAAGAAATTGATATTCGGGGTGCCCATGCGCACTTTTTGGAACCATCCAACGCCGACACATTGTCACTGTTGGCAAGTTTACCCACAGAACTATCACACTTTCGCCTTGCCTACAAGATCCAACCACGATCTTCTATTGGGATTATGCGAATGACGATTCATGTGGCCTTGGAAGCGGAATCAACCTTTTCCATTTCTCGTTCCATCACTATTTCTTTTGGTAATCCAGAATTGGATGCTGTCCTTCAACCAACTGCACCCTATCAAAAAAGACCACGAGCCACGGTCCAACCGAGACATGAACAAGTTCATTGGCCAGAAACGACTACTTCCACAAGAGCAGCACAAAACAACAACAACAACCAAAGAAGAAACCGTGCTCGAGGATCCCAACCAGAATCGAACGCTACTAGTAGTGGAATGAGAGCATTACCCAAATATGCTATTCCCAACGACACCATGACCTTGATTCAAAACAATGAGATGGAAAGGGAATTGAATTCGTTCAAGTGGGCTCCCAAGACGACGGAAGCAACCAAGCAACCACCATCCAATCCTAACACGGACAATAATAGTGATAACATCAACGCCAATGTCGACAATAATGAGGCACCCAATGCCCATGCCAACTTCGACAATAATGAGGCACCCAGTGCGTCGGCATCCCTGGCACCAAGAAATCCGGAAAACTACAAAAGTCGGATTGTCGATTATGGCAAATTCTGGTCAACCCTCTTGCATGTTAGTGAATATCAAAGTCTACAAGATATCCAATTGTTTGATATGAAACAAGTGTCTCTCGAACGAAAACCGCGGTCCATGTTTGCCCTTACAGTTCCTGGTTTGGCCGAGGGACGCCCCAGTGTTTTGCGTGGAGATTTCGTCAATCTTTCTTGGAAGAATCACCTTTACAAGGGACGAGTCCATACCACCCAGCAATTGCAAGTCATTTTGGAAGTTCCCATCAAATTTGCCAATTCCTTTAATCCATCCGTGGATCGAGTGGATATGGTACGCTTTACCTTCTCACGAACTACCCTTCGAACCTCACATCGGGCATGCCTCGAACTGGCTCAAAAGAATTTGGGTCCTGCCATTTTAGAACCCAATCTAGCCATCGTCCAACGAGATCGTAACGAACGAATCTTACAACAACAAGAACAAGAGACAACCACCAGAACTCCTGCCACTCTCTCGTTTGCCAATCGCAATCTCAATCCTGAACAGCAACGAGCGGTATATCAGATCGTCCATGACAAGGGGGGTCATACCCTCCCCTATATTTTGTTTGGCCCTCCAGGTACCGGAAAGACCACCGTTGTGGTGGAAATGGTCTATCAACTTGCCCTTCGGAATATGAGAACAGGACAAGAGAAACCAAACATTCTACTCGCAGCTCCAAGTAACGATGCCGCAGATATATTGGTCGCAAGGTTAGCCACCTATTTTCCTCCCAAGGAACTCATGCGAGTCTTGGCTTATAGCCGCAATCGAGATGATCTTCCCGTGGATATTATCCCATATGTCAACCAACATGAAGATGATGATGAATTGAAATTGCAAGAAATCCTCAAGGCCAAGATTGTTGTTTCGACCGTCAATTTGTCAGCCCGCTTTGTGTATTTGGGTGTTCCCAAGGGCCATTTCAGTGTCATTTGTGTCGACGAAGCGGGACATGCTACCGAGCCTGAATTAGTGGCAGTGGCAGCGTCCTTGTTCGATACCAGATCGCCACAGAGTCAAATGATTCTGGCGGGTGATCCCAAACAGTTGGGCCCTATCACGACTTCCAAAATCTGTGAATCGTATGGTCTAGGGATCTCCCTCATGGAACGCTTGAGTCAACGTTCCGTCTACCAACGCAATCAAGAAACCAACCAATATCCCAATGATCTACTCACCAAATTGGTACGCAATTACCGTTCCCATCCCGCCCTACTCAAGCTCCCCAATGAAAAGTTCTACGATGGCGAACTCGTATGTAGTGCTGACATGATGGTTACCCATACCATGGCCAAATGGGAGTATCTACCAAAACCTGGTTTTCCCATTGTCTTTCATTCCATTCAAGGTGAAAATCTTCGAGAAGCCAACTCTCCCTCATGGTTCAATCCACAAGAGGCTCAACAGGTCGTAGCCTACGTCAATCTATTGTTGCGTGAAACCAGACCACCTCTTCGTGATGAGGAAATTGGAATCATTACACCCTACGCACGACAGGCACAAAAGATTCGAGCGGCCTTGCAAGTGAGCCATCCGAATAATGAAATCAAGGTAGGATCGGTGGAATGCTTTCAGGGCCAAGAGCGTCGGGTCATTTTGCTTTCAACCGTTCGATCCGAACCAGAACTCTATCTCGATCATGACATTCGATACAATCTTGGCTTTATTGCCCATCCCAAACGGTTCAATGTTGCCTTGACACGAGCCAAAGCTCTACTGATTGTTATTGGCTGTCCGTCCGTCTTGGCTCTTGACAAGGAGAATTGGTTGCCCTTTCTCCAATATTGTCATGACAATGAAGCCATTGTTGGAGAACCATGGGACCCGTCATCCGCGGTTGACGAAGACAATCACCATGAAGACGCTGGGGATGAAATTGTTGGCGATAACCACGTGAATGAACTCACCAACATGATGCAGTCATGGGACCTTGTCCAGGCAGAAGAAACGTTTGCCTATGTGAATCGAGAAGAATAAGGAGCAAGGCCCGATGCATCCCATCATAATGGCGGCAAGCTGGACTATGGACCAATTCACCTTGCTTAGCGTAGGAGGTTGTTATGTGTTTTACACCGCCTACGTGTAGCGAGAACTATGGCTGTTTCCTTGCCTATCATAGAATAATAATGATAAGATAATGCACTCATTGTCTAGCGAGAACTATGGCTGTTTCCTTGCCTATGTCATTGAAAATAATAAATAAGTTATGAATATTTTAGAAAATTATTATAAAAAAGTAATACAACGTGATTTAATAAATAAATTTTCTTACGTGCGAAAGAATAATAAAAATAATCAGAATACACCCATTGTCTTACAATACAGTACTTCTATGGATGGCAACGTGCTGTCAAACAGCACAACCAAAGATTGAGACAATAGCGTCGGCAACATCGTCCGGAAAGGTGGTTCCACTACTGGAAATATTTTCAAGGAGGACGCTGTGTCGATCCAAAACTTCGTTATGATTGGTACATGCAATAATCATGATCTTGCTGCCAATGGGGTTGGGAGAGCAGGACAATAACAATGTCCTTGTTGTTTCGCTTACTATTGATGAGGACTCTTGCTGGTGCAAGGAAGCATCAGCACTACATGGCCGTTCTCGATATTGAGGGGAATACAATTCGTGGTTGTCCTGCTCCTTGTCATAATGATGCTGATTAAGATTCTTGTTTGACTCCTCGTGGTGGCGATTGAGGAGAATCGCCTCTGCCGCCTTCTGCTGGTGGGTTGAGCAATGTTGGTCCTTGAAAAGAAGAGGACTAGTATGACGGCTGCTTAAAGAAGCGGCTTGGTGGTCGTCGCCACCGCGATGAAGTGGATGATTGCAATCCCCCATCAACAACTCCTGCCGAATCTGAGGAAAAAGAATTCTGGTACAATCATGATGGTTCTCGTCAAAAATAGGCATCTCCCTAGCAGTACTTGACAGGTCATTATCATGGTAGCCTTGAAGACGAAGACTACTTGTTGGAGGCTCCTTCGTTGATGTCTGGTTAATGGCAGAAGCCAGACTTCCAACAACTGGTGCGTCACGAGGATAGGAAAAAGGCCTTTTTTCAATGATGCTTTGAAACAATGTGATACTACTAATGCCATCCTTGAAATCCACCTCTGCCGACATGGGAGAATTGAAGATTGTAGAAGGAGTCAATCGCATAATCGGCCGTTTCTTGTTCTTTTCCTTACGAATGTACAATTCTTGGATAAAGGTCGCCTTTGTTGTAGCCGCGGGGGAGCGATGAATCTGTTTGCATTGCTCAATTTCGCCGCGGATTAAACAGGGGTGGGAATAGCAACTCCCTTGACCCGGTCCTCGTTTTGAAAGGCGCTCAAAATTGTACAGATTCAACTGGCGCAAGAATGATTTCCATTTGGTATGACTGAAAAAGGTCTTCATGACATGACTAGTGAACTGCTCCCGATCATGAACTATGAATCCATGACCATCAGGTAACCATGACACAATGTCTCCAAAACCTCCATTATCTGCTGTTTCCAGCATCTGATACAGTCGCAAGGGAAATGTGGCGTTATGAGCGTTGCTGCTTTGATCGGCATCCATCATCCTCCGCGTTGTACTGTTGGTGTTACTACTAACATGATCCTCCTCGGCATCAATCATCATCATGATTCTCTCTCCTTTTGGTAACAAGAATGATATCCAAGCTACCGGTAGAGCAGTAATCAATGATGAAGCACGGTTGTAATGGTCGTCAGAGAGTCGTACTCACAGTCCGCAGTATGGTGAGGGCAAACAAGCGAAGGAATTCATCATCAGCTGCCATCTCAAATTCGGCAGGGGATAAAAAGTACCGTGACCCATAAACGATCACACTTCACGCCATGAAGGACACTTTTCTTGTCCAAACCACAATTGGTACATGTAGAAGATTCATGCTGGATGCCGAATAACAGTCACCACTGATTTAAGTTTGGCTGTGACAATTTTCCGATTCATTCTGGGAGAACGATTGGGCGCCGTGACCCAACGTGGGAAAGCCATCCATAATTCATCAGCGAACCCTACCATTGTAAAGGCAACATTTAATGATGTCATTGGATTGCATACTTAACCCGAGCGCCAAAAGCCCAGAGGTCTATTCCTGATTGTTCGACGTGCATCGTTTGTCCTTCCTGCTGGGTTTCCAATCTCAATATTTATTACACAGATTAAGGTGGAACAGGTCACTCAAGAAAAAGGGATGGCATATGACTTCCTGGCTTTAAGTCGTCTTCAATAAATGTGTCGCATTCCGATCACATTCCTGAAAAATCAGAGGTGGCACAGGTGACCGTCTCGGAGATTCTGCATGCAATTCAAGCGACGCCAATAACAATAATTGGAAAGGTCCATGTGCAACTGTGAGGAATCCAGTTACTTGTACTGCACGCTGTGATGATGATGAATAGCTCTTTGACTGTGAACGCGTGAAAGCTCGGTCGAATTTTGGAAAGCGCTTCTTCTTGTACCTGAGTAGAAGCTAAGAACACCACATGTGAGTCGGAATCATCGATGTTCCTTGTTTGTTGATGAGGTCCATTCCAAGAGGCTGGGCAGCAGCAGTAGCTACACGAATACCGATACTTCCTCCAGGCAGCATGCTTATTGCAAGAATCATTGCATTAACAACACAAAAGGAGAATGAAATATGTAATCTCATGCTAGATACTACTACGGGTAGTACTAACTATTACATTATATATAAAATGAT
>SWEM01000330.1:0-34048 GCA_019593585.1 Nitzschia palea | reverse complement strand
TGGAACGAGTACACGAATTTGAGAGCTGCCGTCAATGACGGCAACGGCCGCGTCAGGAAGCTGCATCCCTCGTAAAGAAACTTTGGGATTCCTTCAACTAGTGAGAGTAGCGACAAACTGAATTCACGGATTGCTCGATTCCGAGTTCGGGATAGACAAATCATTAGAAAAAAATGCCTTTCGATGGTATTCCAATGGAATTGCCTAAGAGTTTTTTTACTCATCACCTAACCAAGGTCTTGCTCGACCTGGATATAACCCTCCTGGCAACCAAACTGCAAGAGATTTGTCATCAAATCAATGAAGGACATGCCCTACTATCCAAACAAAACACTAGTGGAATACCATTGATCTACATTCGAGCGCAAGAAGAATACCCCACACTCGAAAAGGACCCGGACGAGAAGCAAAATCATCATACAAATGATAATGACAATAACAATGGCGACAATGATGATGACGATGACGAAGTGCAAGTTCTAGATGATGAACAAATCCAAAAGCTCAAGGAAAAAGTGCTTTCACCCGAACCAGCAGCACCAATTGAAGTTGATGGGGACGTCGACGGGGATGCTTCTTGAGGCAATGCAATGCTACGTCATGTTTCTTTTTCCAAACGCTCGTGCCAAGATACATCCAATATTCACGACCACGTCCCATATCTTGAAAATGTTGAATGCCACATTAGTGTGACTTTTGACTCATAGTCAAGTATGTTCTTGGATCTATGTTACAGTCAAAAAACAATTTTCCAAGGTCTACCAAGTCAAAGGCATAGTGCCACATAATTTCTACAAGTTGAGAATGCCGGGATGCCCCACTAGGTCTCACGACGATCTTTCATGGCGAATACAACGTCAAGGCATGGAAGGGAGATTCGCAAGCACAGTCATTCTCCCCTAATAAAACACGGATGTGTACGATTGCTGGATCGCTTCAGAGCCAAGCCTTACAACAACAATAACAATAACATCCCATGTCAAGATACAGTATAAAGGCATACCATGCATCTTGAAGATCGACAGATGGATTTACTGTGTACACTCAACCTTTGATGAGATGATTCGCTAGACTACGATCAGCATAGCAAGGAATATTATGCGTTTGCTAATCTTGATGGCAAGTACCATGTAGCTGGGGACAGATAAAAACAAACAGGATGAATTCTTGACACCTATCCGGGTCTATCTCCAACAGTGAGTTTTTCACTCTATTTATATATCATGGCCAGCACATGCAATAGACATGCATCTCACACTTTTCCTAACCAATGTGATCGTAAAATGTTCTCTTTTTCACAGCTTTATATAATTTGATGCGCACTGTCCCTCTCCGTACCGTCATTACTCCCGGCTAGGGTTAACTGTGATTTCGGCTTGTTTCATTGGAATTCTTCCGACGAGACCTCGGCGAACAAAACAGGATACAGTGGCAAGGATCGCCACAACCCGAAGGCGCCGCGTTGCACACGAGCGAATTTCATCGAAGCCCATCATTGAGTGGTGCTATCCCTGTTCTCCTTCTTTTTTTGGCTGGACCCGTATGCTCTCTAGCTGTGAGAGTGGTAGAGAGCAAAAGCACTCCCAACGAGACGAATGAGAATCATTGCAGGCACGATTCAAATTGCAATTCCCCGCATTTGACGAACGAAAAATGTCCCTGAGGCAGCTTACTGTTAAAACAACAGTAGGACACACTCAAGTACCACATGACAAGGCTGAGACTGCATATTGTAAGCGCGATAGATAGCGTGAAGGGCAGTATTATACGCAAACCAGTGGGGACTGTGCAGAGTTCTTCAGTTACCTCCTATGGGACATGCAACAAAAGCAGTAGTAAAAGCCACATCGCTTGTAACAGCTTGACTTTAGTTCTTGTAATAGCTACTAAACTTTTTCGTGGTGTGTAATGTTTGCTTATTAGTGGAATATGCTGTTTCGTTAATACAAGAATGATTCAAAAATGAAAGGGACAAACGCCCAAAACTTGTAAGGAGGTTAAAACTTTCTGTTTTTCGACTAGGCAGCGGCTGCCCGTGCAAAGGAGCCTTCATGGACTCTAGGAGGACATGACAAACGCCTTTGCTGTCGGTGTCCGGATTCCTTTATCAAGTCATCCGTTGTCAACGAGGCGTCCGACGATGATGCAAGATCACCTTCAGTCGAATCCGACTCATAATTAATGGACAGTAACGACTCATAGCAGCGACCGTCGCTATAGTTATCCTCAATTAATTCATTGACGCTTTCATCAGGTAGCAAAAGAACATCGACAATATCATGTAGGAGTATTGTGTAAGCCTGGTCAGCATCCACAATGCCCATAAGTTGTGCTGATTCTGTGTCTTGTGCGCATCGTTGACTATACATGTCAGCAAGAACTGATTCATCGTGTCCGTATTGCTTTTGCATATAATACTCCCTCGCGACGGCTTCGAGCAACTCGCTTCGTTCATTTTTCTTTCTTTCCAGTGCCGTTCGAGTTCGTCGTTCAAGGCCTCGAAAGCATTGAGTACTTTCATCGATAGATTGATTCGTTTCCATCAGCATGATCGTTTGATCCATCTCTTCTTTAATCAACGCCAAGTCGTTCTGGCTATACCAATACGAATCTCGTTCCTCTTTGGAGTAACTCGCCATCGCGGAAATTGATCGGATGCGTGCTCGTGGATTGAAAGAAACGCTACACGGTGTCTCTTGTGCCCTGGACGGCCGATACAGTTCTTTGGAGGAAGTTGTAATAGCTTGCTCTGTGGTCGACATTCTACGAGCTTGGTGGGGTGTAAACTTGATTTGATTGTGTGCAGCCAAGCCCATCGTGTGGGTGAATTGGTAGAAAATGAAAGCAACAGTATCTGGAAATAGTGGGAGTTATTCGTAGTTTGGGTGCTGTGCAACAGTACTCTGCCGCTTTTGTTCGGAAATTAGTCCGGACCTACTCAGGAAATCTTGCCTACCGGTATTCCATAATCAAAGGACTAGCTGTCGGAGAGTAGCTTTCATTAAGTGAATTCTCAAATCGACATTCGCATGGTTCTTCCAGCGAACTTTGCAAGGAGAACGCTCAAAACACAATTGCCCCCTACCTTGCGCTAGTGTTTTCCCGTACGGTAGTTGTTGCTCCACGTAGCACCCAGTGGCATCCATCAATGACGTCAGCTGCCATCTGCTTTCGTTCCCCTGCGAACAGCCGGACCAATGTCCGATCGCAGTCGAACAGACCAGCTCTAGAGTTCTCATTAACCCATATCGAGTCGTGCGAAGCCAATTGGGTTCGGGAAGGTCTACCGGTAGACTAATTCACAAATCTCCTCTACCTTGTACTGTCAAAGTGTGAGTCTTTCGTAATCACTCTACGTGTTACTGTAGAATCTATTACATTTCGTACGAAGGGAAAATGTGCAAGGGAGCAATACGTGCTTTTCGTCAAAAATCCCAAGTTAGTACACAACAAAATTTGGTAAAAAAAGGATTGGTACATGCAGACGCTTCAAAAATCGAAATTTTAGCCGTTACATTCGACCCATGGATTTCACAGCGTTGCTGCAATTTCTATCGCCATTTTCTCCTCAACGATGTCATCACAGAACCAACCTCCACTTCCTGCCTCTAACCCTACTCGCACACAACAAAAGAGTCGCATCTGTGGCCAAATTGGCCATGATCGTCGAAACTGCCCTGCCGTCCCCCACACAAGAGGTCAGCCAGCAGTAACCGTAGGTGCAGTGACCACAAATCCTGTCGAAATAGTGCGTTCCCCTCTACCTTTTGTCTCCACAGCCACTCCCGACTTTTCATCGCCATTGGCATTTTTCTACCTGTAGTCATGCCTCTACCAGTACTAATATCCGTACCAGGCACCTGTATCTAGGTGTATAACGATGCTACCGGTAGTAGAATTGACAGTGACGATTGGCAAGGTTTTTATACGCGTACCCGCACCGGTAGATGTAGTCATCGTGCTGTCAATCCGAATTTAGTGGCAGACTGTCGATACTCCCTATTAATAGTTCAATTTCCTCGTCCAATATAGCTCTGCATTGCTGGGAGTCGCCATCCAGTGCAATTGACATTCGTCGTTTTCCTGTAGACATGGGAATTCCGCTGATAATTTGGAGAAAGCCCAGAAAGCCGACGCAAAATCTGGGAACCGAACGACGCAACTGGAGGGGCCATGAAATCGTTTTCTTCGCCGTTGCTCAATATCCAAACAAACGTATAAGTTCGGATGCAGCACCTGACTCAACTTGGCTTCCAGAGACGTAACATCATGCTTTTCAGGCATGTCTTCGAGATATAGCTTTGTCATGCTTGATGCTAGATAGGATCGAATCAAGTGCTTGTCAAGCACCATCCCAAAGATTCGAAGAGAGTCCACAGTCGCTTTGCGGGCTCCATCGGAGTCGCGATATAGAATAGTGGCATATAATGGCGTCCGCGGACGCTCCCAAAGCGACCGAACACTGGAGGGTTTCCGAATCTTTTTCTTGGAATCATCGGATTTGCGTCCTGGGTCGAGGTCAGGTCGTTGATGGAAAATTTGGATACTTTCGATGGGACCGCAGCGAGAATAGGCTCTTCTTAGTGCGTCCTCAGTCACATCAATCGGCAGATTGTCGATAAAGATGAGACGATCAGTTGGTGCTGAGAATAGCGTCGTGGATGATTTGTCGACCTCTTGGGAAGGCATTTGTAAATCAACATGTGGTAAACCCCCAATAGAAATGGCTTCAAAGGCAATGTAATGTCTGGCCTTGGAGGTAACCTTTTTCTGTTCCTTTTCAACTGGAAGTAATCTCGCCACTTCCAGAAACGTCTCTTCCACACCTTCATCAGAATTATCATGTGTTCTATCACGTTCGGCCCTGTCATCATCATCGGTGACATCGTCGTCTATTCCCTCTTCTACGTCCTCTTCCTCATCAGAGGTCCATCCATCAGAGTCCGTGTCGTCTAGCATTTCATCCAAGTTAGGATTATCCATTTCTCTACTGTCCATGTCAGTGGCATCCGTCCACAATTGGTTGTCGGACACTGGACGAGCATCTTGGTTTACACTAGTAGTAGTCAAACCTTGCTCGTGCTCTTCAATGAGCATGGATTGAATCGTTTGAAAGGCTTTGACAAATTCTTCCTTGCCGTGGTTCCAGTTGTCAGCCTTGGATTCAATGTTTGGATCGTATGAAAGAACATTCACCAAGTTGTCTGTCGTTGCGTCATCCTTTGTTTCGGTGGTACCGATGGTCAAATATAGAAACTGAACTAATTCTCGTGCGACAAGATGGATATGTTCCTTGGCTGTCGCATACAAGGGCAAGGCGTACGTCTCGTGAATTCCATACTTTCGTCGTCTGTACGTGGTGGATGGTGACGTTTCTGATCCAATAGAAAAGTCTTTGGCAAAGTCTTGAAGAGTTATAAAGAGCTTTTTGTATTGTGTGGGGGGTAACTTGGAGGCCAAATGTTGTGCCATGACTTTTGCTTCCTCGTTTAATCGTTGCTGACTTTTAGCCTCGTGAATCTTGATGAGCTGTTCATATCGTTTGGCTTGATATTCTGGAATGGCACTCTTGTGCTGTTTTTTGTCCTTGACGATTCGTTTGAGCACTTGATGCTTATGCTTGTCATTCCAAAAAATTGGTCGGTGGACTGCCACTTCGCGTGCCTTCAGTAGAATGTCGACATCTTGTTGTGAAACTACCTTGTTTGGGGCTTTCACATTTGTGGTTTTCTGCGACGACGAAGAAGAAGATGTGGGGGCTAGAATCAAGTTCCAAAAGGCCGCTTTGACTTCATTGGGGAGTGTTGTCTGTCGGTCAAGAAAGTCTTGCGTCATGTCCCAAAAGAGGGTCGACTTGCCTGCTGCATCCGATTTTTTTCGTTTGGCTTCAAGGAGCTTATTTTTCAGTTTCACAAAAAGACTAAGTTTAGCAAACTCGGTAAGTAGAGCAATGTCTTCAAAATTTTGCTCCAGAATTTCTCGTGGTACTGGTTCTCGAAGTTGCAGAAGCTTTGGAGATTGTGTTATCGGTCCACCGGTTGATGTTTTGAGACTGGAATTTGGCGTCTTTTTGTGAATCTTTGACGTGTCTTGATGGTTTGTTGAAGACGGCGCATCAATTTCCGTTGCTAGACTTGATGCTGCCGATGTCAATGTAAATGTGGGTGAATGTTTGCAGTAATAATTTTGTGGCTTGATGAAATATGTTTGTTGTGTGCACAGTGAAGATAACAATCGGTGATTTCCCACTCCTTTGAAAGACATACGATTTTGTTGTTGCATTGGTTGATAATTTATAATAAACGTTGATTGACATTTCTGTTGAAACATGGTAGAATACCAGCGACTTGGGCGCATCAGCTGGTTTTCGACCAAACGAATTTGATGCATTCTCGACGTTGTAGTCATCATCCGATGCACAAGGACGAGAGTGTTGTTTTTACAAATGTTGTTTAAAAAAGTGACAGTGCATGAAAGGCATATCTTGTGAAAGTTGGTGTCTACCGCTTGTGCCTGGTTGAGCAAAGTTGCCGGTAGCCATTGTCGCTCTGGAACAATTATCAAAGAGGTTGCACGTTTCGTGGTGGTAGGGGTTAGGCCAGACGTTCGCATGACAGACACTGAATGCTGGGTACTACCGTACCTGGTACAAATCCGTATAAGGTACCTTTCAACATCCATTTTTACTTCTACACCGCCGTTGCTGTGGCAAGAACCTTGGTGAAGATTAGAAACTTTGGCAATGATAGAAACATTTTGGCTTTGAAACAAATTGTTGCTCTTGCGAAAGAGGTAACGACAGAGTTGGTCGGATATAAATTGACCAAACAAAGGATTTTATGTGAACTTTAGCATGCGGTACTTGATGATGAAAAAAAGATCTGACTATAGTTAGAAACGCCTGACAGAGGAAACCATGACCCCAACTTACCAGCGCCTAGTAGCTTACATTTGAAGAATCTGAAGCAGCTCTTACTTACAAGAAGTGTTGGTTGAAGGCGCTCATGAAGGGATCCAAACAAGAATCAACGGTTTTTGATCCGCCTAGCGGTCCACTATCAATGACGCATTCCTGGTTCCACGATCTCACGATGAAGTTCTTATAACAATTATCGAGGATCTACCTACCGTAATCGAAAAAATGAAAAACGAGATGAATATCGGTATGTAGACCTAATTTCTCGAATGTGGAGCCACTGTTAATAGTTGGTGTTTGCCAAATATAATTTACCACTCTTCTTCCTCCATTGCTAGCATTTCTCTCTTGTGTTTCTTGTATTCCCAAAGTTGTTGCGCTTCGTCAATGGCTTCCTTGTAGTGCGAATCGGCAATTGCTCTTTCGTCAGGGTCGTTGAACAAGTCACAGGTTTGACAGGCGGCAGCACACAAATACTTGTAAATGTAGTGGTCGGCATTCTTTTCACAGGCTCCTTCCGCGATGGCATATCGGGCACAGTTAATGTGACCAAATTTACAAAAGTTTCGGAGATCCGGTGGCAAACTCAAGAGGTATTGCCTAGTCTCGGCAACAAATCCCCGGATGCGATTTTCCATCCAGTTTTCGTCCAAGTCAGGTGCGGTTTGAGGAAAGCCAAGGCCAAGACCCCAATCCTCATCAGACAAGTGAATATCGCAAACACCGCATGACTGAGGGCAAAATTCGACAACAAAGGGTGCATTGATCATGTAGGGTCCCTTTTTCCTTGCCAAAAGCCGGTGCTGTAGAGAGAGCGAGAGAGACATAGATTAAACAGTCCGGTCAGGACTGCATCGTTAAGCTCTGTCACACCTCAAGCTTTGTATGATCAACGTACCATCGTCCTGCCAATGCCCAGTCTCGACAAGTTGGGAATGCGTCTTCACAGGGTGGCTTTACTTGTGGAACACAGACTTTGCAGCTCTTTCGGCAGTTGTCTTCCATGAACGCCTTATTGTTCTCACTGTGGGTCACAAGAGCACGCGAGAAAACAGACCAGCGCCAAGTGCGTGAGTGGTAGGGGAGCTACGTGACCAGCATGTTTTAATTTATAACAGCAATGCAGCGAAATCAAAAATCTCACAATGCCGTCAAACGTACCATTCTCCATGCCACGCCCATTCCCGGCACGCCAATTCACCAGCTTCGGCGGTGTCTTCGCACAACTCCACGGAAGGAGTTCCGCCCTCGGAAATAACAGCCTCAGACGCTAAAGCCGTCTGGAGACTTAGAGCCAACGACAAGGTAATTGTTGTTGCAAAGAAAAGTCTCATCGTGAAGTACTAACTGTAAGAACAGTATATGGTGGATCTGTACTACCCTCTTCTTTGTCCAGTGTAAGCATTTCACAAGTTAGCCAGTGTTAACCGTAAATCGATTTTGAAAATTGACGGTATTTACAGTTATTTACAGTTCGCAGGGAGGCTTTACTGCACGAGCTCACGAGTCGGACGTTCGTGGCTTTTCAAGTCACGAGGAACTTCTACACTACAGCACGACTTGACGTCTTGGTCGGGATTGGATTGGCAGCCCAAACGCAAGTTTTTCGTTTTTCACCTTGCATCATCACTCACAAAAAGATACTGTGCGATGTCGGATGAATCCATAGCAACATGGTTGGCGCAAGTGTTGGGATATCTAATCGGACTGGGATCCTTGATGCTGTATACACCAATGGCCGTTCGATTATTCCGACAAAAGACTGCGGATGGCACTGCCATGGTCACTTGGATGATGAAGTTATCGGCATATACTTGCACTGACTTGTATTCACTGTGGAAAAGGTATCCAATTTCAACATATATCGAAACTGTCATTATTTCCGTGGAGGCTACTATCATATTGATTCAAGTTGTAATTTACCAACGGCGGTGGCGAGATCCGGCAGTGATTGGATTTACTCTTCTTTTTATCACCACGACAGCCTATCTTTACTTAATGACGCCACCCACATTACTCGAGCTAGGCCAACTAGGCTCTGCTGGTTTGACTTCGGCTGCCCTTTTTCCCCAGTTTCACTTGAACTTTAAGAACCAGAACAAGGGAGACTACTCACCAATTACCGCTGCGTTGGCCACGATTGGTTGCGCCGTTAGAATATTTACTGTACAACAATTGGCAGATTCTGATCCTTTCCTTTTCTTCTCCAATGGGACCGCCTTGGTATTAAACTTTTCACTCTTTCTGCAAATTCTGTACTATGGTGTGGTCGTGGAGGGCCTTACCGTCAGGGCTGTTCTTCTCGCAGACATTCAATCCTCGCCCCCAAGCACTAATGACTATGGCCCTCTGTCGTCCGACATGGAACAACAAATCACACATGACGTCCAATTGTCCTTGGAGTTTGCGCCAGCAACAGCAGAGGATTGACGGTAGTGAATCGATACATTTCATGACGAATGACAAGTCGCAACTCTCCACATGCCGTTGGAAACGGAGTCGGCGAATGACAGCGTAGTGCCATGATCGCCACTTATCTCAAGCAACGCCTCAAATTCTTTCCATGCTTTGAATCGTCGTTCGCGAGTACAAATCCTCGTCATTCACTACTGTCAGACCGATCCAGTCCTGTCCCCTGGTACCGTGATCGATAGATTACACCAAATGATTCCATATGGAACCATGCAAATTCGGTTCCGCAGTCCTTGTTCGCAAAATCGGTTTGGAGTTCCCACCCACAACAATGCAAAAAATGCCCCATTGAATCTACCCATGCGTGTAAAGCTTCTTTAGTGCATGAGTGTTCTTTTCCTTTTCCCATATATCCCCCGAATTCCAAACTTGTGCCCACCGGTACGCACCGTTCATTCTTTCATCAGAGCGATATACCGTGTTGAAGGCTTGGTAGAGGTGCATATCTAGAATTCTGATCCAACTAGATACTGGAAATGGGAATCTCATCGCAACAATCCAGGCCCTGGTGATCGAAGGCGCTACAGAGACTCGAGATGAAACCAGTTTAAAAAAGTTGTTGGAAAAAATGTTCTAGAGAACATTAGTATACATTAGTATACAATATACATTGTAAGAATTGACTTGATCATCTTCCATATTGAAAAATGTCCTTGTCGTATCAATCTTGAGTTTCATGGTCAGCTCGATGTCGCTTCAACCTAGTACCATGAGTGTCCAGAGAATGTCTGATTCTGCCAGACCATCGAACTGGAAGCGATGACTGGGGCCTTGGTGGCAAGCCCCAGTCGCCATAAAAGTCATCATCAAAATCGTCAAGAAGGTCAAGAGCCTCTTCGATTACATGTAGTACACTAAACGTATTGTGTATCACTGCACCACCACAAGAGTTGCTAGTGCTGGATAGATGAGTCGTCAAACACGGCTCACCATCATCTTGGCCAGCCGCTTGTCCTTCAGTTTGTACTAGTTTCACACTCGCGCGGCGTGAAGTCCTTGCCATGGCAGCTGCAGTGACAAGAGTCATTTCAGTAGTAACAGGAGGTGGTGCAACATTCAAAGTCAATGCCATACCAGCCAATAGTTCCGTGTAAGAACGAGTTCGCGAAGGCTCATCCTCGAGAGGATTTCCTTCTTCTTGGAGGATACCATTGCTCTGCTGGTACAACTGTACCAGAGAAGAGCTACCACCAGCAGCAGCATGGTTGCAAACATTATCAGATGAGCTCGAGTCTTCACAAACCATGGCCAGTGTTTATGGTGGATCAACGGTACAAAGTGTTTTTCAAATTTATGTGAACGGTTTCTGTGGTCACTGGTTGGCAGGAAAAAAAAGCATTCCGTTTCCCAACCCTGCCGGAGTTGGAACTGAAAGTCTGACGCAATAGTGGAAGATTGTAGTCGACGCTGGAGAACAGGTTTCGCAGGATCTGGAAATAATAGCCCGTTTAAATGAACCGATCCCCGATCCCCTATGTTTATTCGTTCGTTGAAGTCCATATATGTTCGCCGCAACGAATTCAAAATGCTCCAACATCTGGAGAAACCTGATTTAAGGCAAGTGAAATGACGCTCATCAATAGGGGCTATTCTTGGTCCCATGGAAAGAACATGGGCATTATGTAAATGCCGTGCATCGTCATGAATCTGTGCAAGCGACATTGTTCGGTGCGGGAACACAGATGCGACGAAACTGCCTACAGGCTACTGATGACGGGAATATAGCAAGCAAAATAATCTATAATTGTGCCGTTGGCTGTCCAGCCTCACCCTGCAAAATAGCGACGTCATACCATTCCATCCTGCACGAGGTAATCATGATTAAAGGTGGTGACGAAGAACAGAACGGCCAGGATGTCGAAAATTCGACAAAAGAATGGAAAACTACCGGGAGCGATTCTTGTGTTCGCAGTAAACTCTAGATGTTGCGTTGCAGTTGCGTTTGATAAAAAGACCGTGTCCCCTGTGCTTTTAATGCTTCACAGAGGAATTGCTGAACGCAGCAGAACGAGAACGCACCACATAGATCAACGTCACGGGCAAAATTGCATCAACGACAAGAGCCGAATTCTCCTGGCTTTGCCATTTTAGCCTTGTTCTAGATAGTCAGCACGACCACCATTCTGGGGATGAACCACCACGGACATTCCATTCTCTGTCGCTTCTTCCCTGTTGACGATACGCGTTTGTCGTTGGATCGGAGGGTGTTCTCGAAACATAAGGAACCTGGTTGCTCGTTTTAAGCCTCCACGCCCTCCAGTGTACATACTTGAAGGGATTGCGCATCGTGGGGGCAGCACTGAAAACAGAAATAATAGATGGATCTACCTAGTACCTGTACTGATAAAAATCCGAACTCACACAGGGTGCCGTTTCGTCGTTCAAGTAGCCCCTCCCATTCTCTGCGGGGGGTAGAGAGTAGAGACAATGTTCGACAACATGGTCACCCTACACAAGTTCGGTGTTTGCGCTTTTGTCTGATAGAGCTGGCGACTGACCGTGCGTCCCAATAATTTCCCGATTCGGTCGTCGACAACATGGAAAGCGTTCTAAACCAGTTGGTACCGGCAGATTGGGTATGCAATAGTATTCCTTGCCTATGAAAAGTGATGGAAGTCTCGCCACCCATGGCCAGAGGAATGTAGGCCAAGTTCCACCGGCAGTTGAGGTTTCACAAATTGAATTCAAAATATGGACTGTCGAAGAAATGGAAATCACGACAAGGATATCTCGGATGACAATAAGGGATAGGTCCGTCATGGCCGTGTGACCCCACAACGTCCATGTGGACATCCATCCACCAATCGTCAATCCATCCGTTGCAAGTAGAATCGGAGCTAATGCAACATATCCTCTACCCAAAACACCAAACACTGCTTTTCTGGAATCGTCCTTTTGTTGACTGTGCCTATCGGAACGTATCATTCGAAAGAGGATGGCGATCAAGAGAAATTGGGACAATGTCGTTGCCTTGTAACGAAATCCATCATGCAAGAGTTGCAACACAAAGTGTCCCAAAAGCATAATGTATTGAGAAAAGAGCGTTTTGAATGATACCAAGTCACTGATGGAAGAAGTCCCAACCGACTTGGCCCAGGGGCTACCAGTAGATTGTTGTGAAGAAGAAGTAGAAGCAGCTCCAAAATTCAAATCCTGCAGCAACAAGTATTTGGCAACTATCCATAAAAGGGGAAACAGTATACATGGCTGGAACAAGTCAAGAGGAGGAAAGATATTCCAGTGCCACAAGAAACCTACCACAACTCCGGCAAGGTGTCCCAAGAAACTGACCCGGGGGAGGACAACTTGCAAAAAGACGAGTTGTACCAGCGGCCCCAAACTGACCCGACCAATTCCAGCCAGTTCCCAAGTGTCGAAACACAAGGATGGCAAGAAAACAATGGGACATGATCGCTGTCCGTCAAGCGTTGCCACCACCATCCAGACAAAGAGGACACCTGAAAAGCCAACCATGGACGGGAAGTTTATTGTATTCTGGCGACTTGCCATAAAGCGACGATGGAAATGATGGAGCCCGACTACCAAGAGCGTCAGGACTGGCAAGAACGAAACCGTCCAAAGCAAAAAGGAATGGAGCCATACTTTTGTTCCAGGATTGGTCCAAGGTTTGACAAAGTCATCATGTTGAGAGCAAGATGCCAGATTTCAAAGTGAGACAAGTTACCGGTAATAGCCCGGCCAAAATCGTGATATATCTGCCCGTTCAAGGCAACTTGAGAGGGATCTATTCTAGAGTTCCAAAGCCACAGGAACATTCCAAGGTTGCTTACAAGTAGCAACGCAGTGGTGATGTGAAATGGTGTATGAGGAGAGGATGCTTGAAGATGGATCTTGTTGTCGTTTCGGCGGAAACCATACGACGTCTGAGTCGACGATCCACCGTTGATAGACTTGGTTGCAACACGCTGGCTGTAGTCAACAATCGCACGCGGAGGATGGGCTTGTCCCATTATTTGCTGGAGGTTCCAACCAGAGTCATTCCATTGCACATCCACATGGCCTGAATTCTCCGAGATGATACTACCAGTTTTGGCACTTCCTGTTAGAAAGTCTGATAGCTCCAGTAACGATGGTGCAACGATACTCTTATAGCGCATAATTCTAACATCATCACCCATTAGCGATAACCGCCAGATTCGCTCCACATGATTGTCATACCCAAGCAATAGGCTTTGGCTGGACGACAACACATTCCGATAATGTAAGACTGAGATCAATAACGGCACAATGACCGGAGCAAGGAGGGCGCAAAGGTGCTTCACTGACAGTGAGACCTTCGAGTCGCCTACACCTAGTGGGTGCATTTGCCCCCGACTATGATGGATAAACTGCCTGTGATGGTGAGAGTCGTGCCACATAGACCCAGGTCACTTGTTCCTGGTCCTTTGACGGTAGTTCGTTGGAGATTCGAGGAATTTGGGTGTCAAGGTGTCAACTTTGTCACGCGCACGTTTGCGGCAGTTCTCACACCAAATCACCACACACGCAAGTACGTGGTACCCATGTACCTGGTACCTATGAACTCTGGTAATATGGTACTACTACCTACAACAGTATTTTGTATTTTGTATTTCATTGGTGTCGATAACCTACGGTAGAGAGTTCTGTGTTCTCCTTCTTGTTGACCACTTTGATGGACTATGCTTTCAGTGGAGGAGCCAATCTCTTGCGTTATATGTTGGTAATGGCTACAGGCTGGCACTGCCCTGCAAAAAATAAATTATAGTTCATGATCTACCCTACGAAAGCTTCTTCGTTCTTGTAAGAAACACAACATATCCATGCTTCATTTATACAGGCAAACTGGTGCTATGATCAGAAACAAATAGCTCGGGTGGTTGGAGTACCCCGTCAACCAACCGGGAGCTAAACAAAGGTGGCAGCATGAACACGAGAGTGCTCCGCCGCTCGCTGGAAGCTCTCTTGTTCATACTTTCGTTGAGCACGTCGTTCCCGAGCCTTGCAAATTTTGTTGGTCGCAACGGCGCCAGCAGCAGCACCCAGGAAGACCCCTGCCGGACCCAGAGCAAGTCCCCCGACGACCATGCCCCCTACTGCACCAACTGCAGTCTTTCCCTTTCGTTGCTTTTTCATTTTGTTTTTCTGGGGATGAATTGCGTCAGCACCAAAAGGGTTATGAGAGCGGGGTACTGTGATCAACTTGTGTAATGGGGTTGTGGTTGCCACCGTCGAGCAAGGCTTCGGGGGTGTAGTCGGTACAAGGGATGTTGTGGAAGGGACCAGTTTTTGAGCTTGTGGTTGTGTCGCATTATAGGGCACAACGGCAGTTGAATAGTCTGCCTTCAAGACATGTTTCATGTCCCGTTGGTCTTCCCCAACGCTTGATGAGTCGCTCGAAGATGCTGAGATCAGATCCGGTGCGTGCGAACATGGAACTTGTCTGTTACTACTGGTAGGGTTCAGGAAAAGGTCCAGCGGATCAGATGCAGCGCATGGCTGAGTTTCCCTTGGATGGGTGCCATGGTGGAAGTTATTGTAGTATCCTGTCATTTTCGAAAGGTTTGATCAGAAAGAAAGTGATTTGGAAATTATGAGGGTAGTTGAAAAGTGAGATGATGTCGATGGATGGGGCTCCGAGGATTATTCCTGGATTGGATGGAGTGTTCATTATGAGTCTTCGTGTTTGTATATTGTATAAAAAGAAAAGATCGAAAACGTGTGCTTTCATGTGCAAAAATCCCGTCTGTTGGAAACGTGAGAACACGGCGACATATCGACGGATTCGTTCAGTCACGCCAAAGTTCTCGAAATCTTCACTCACTCTTAGCCAAAAATTCGCAGAATCATGCAAGTCCTCACGCCCAACAACAATGAGTCCTGGCCACCTCGGAGTCGCTGACTTCTACCGGGTCTCCCTTTCTATACATGGAATAGAAGAATCAACAGTAGTAGTAACAGGATAGAAGAGTTGGTTTCGATGTCTCAACCAGGCTTTGAGACCAAAGGAGCTTGTGATGGACGAGATCTAGCCCTCACTCTTTGGACGCTCTAGGAAATAATGATGCAAGATGTAAGGTAGTGTGACGATGAAAGGTACATTGTAGTTCAGTCGTCGACAATGGGCGGGAGAGATTGACTGTGAATTTGACATGATAAAAAACTCACATATACCTAGCTAGTTCTGGAAAAACTAAATTGTCTAACCTACATTTAGGAAAGCAAGTTCCTCGTACTTTACTTGTTGGTCTCTGGTTCAAACACCAAGACTCCACTCTAAACTCTTGAATATGGATTTGTGTAACTGACAGTAAGTTTGCAGTACAGATGGGTTTACCCATTGCCATTCAACATCCACTGCAAGTTGTTAGGAAGGATAGCCATAGACGACAAGGTCCATTCAGCCTTTCAGGATCAGCGTAGTTTCTCCGCAGGAAGTGATCTTCCTTATAGCTTGATAGCATGGTTGAGTTCGGAGATTTTCACGCCTCACGGCCTATCCTTTCATTCAGGTTGGACAGGCCACACAAGTCAGTTCGCTAGAGCCAAAAACACTCAAGCTAAATTATCACAATACAAGGAACCAGGAGCGAAATAACTCTGAGAACGATAACTTCGGTAACGAAGGATTTCATGTGCTTGGTCTCATTGACGCGAGTGCGAGACTTCATGGCGACCATGCCCTCCGCCAGCGTACGTTGAGTCTACCGCACCGACACTGGAAGAAACGATTTTGGTAGCCATTGAAACAAGTGAGCGCCGGTCAGAGAGCGACTCGGGACTTCGGGTTGGACTTAGGGACGCCCTTTTCGGGCACTTCGGCATCGTTGTTGGAGAGGCGTCGTCACGTCCACCACCCCATCGCTGGACATTACTTTCATTTACACTTTTCCTTGTCCCTTTTCTGTTTCCTTTCTTGTCTCGTTTTGATACTACTCTAGGAGAGTAGCTCTGCTCCGAAGGAAGTTTTGGTGGCGGTGGGGGTGGAGGGTTTTGTTGTGATCGAGATCGTCGCTCTTTTCCAACAGTAGTACTCGGTGAAGGGTCTCGTGATTTGTCTGAAAATGTGGTTGGAAGAACGCGCTTGGTCGATATCAAGGATTTCGGATTGTCGTCAAGCACCATCACTTGAATATTTGTGAAACATCTATCATCCATATCTCCGGATACGATGCTCGATATTTCATCAGAAAAGTCGCCTCCTGCTCTTGTTCTCAGTCCGATCTCTCGACGATATTCCCTTTCTCTCTGCTGAATGAGAGACTCGACAAATGCGTTCATCATCTTCATTGATATCTAGTGTACGTGAACGGGGGAGCCTTTTCGCCTCACGTTTATCAACGATTCCTTTTTTCTGTTTCTGTCTGGGAGAGGGAAACGTTGAAGGCGAAGGCGTTGTTCATTCCGTTTCTACCAGTGAACTCATCAAATTTCAATCTGCACAGCAGCATTTCCTATCTAACAGCTCAGCATAAATATCCGGCTTTTCATACTACGACCAGAAGGGCCATTACATGGATTTCAGAGAAGAGAATCGACTGCTTATTAGTCATGCGCAAATAAAAAGTCATAATAGACCGTTTCGAAGCATAATTAACGAGTGGCATTGCACATATAAAGTGCCATTTCCTTTTTCGCTGGCAGACGAAGTAAGGGCCATAACATTGATTCATGACCGTTGCACCATGTGCTTTACGTTGGCCTTATTTGGCGGTTTTAGCGAGTGAGGTGACCTTGCCATGAAGTTCTTAATGGCTCGATGCTGTTGTAAACGTGAGAGTAAAAAAAAGTCAACACCATGCCACGATTGTTTAATTTCCTTATCCGCAACAATGCTGAGATTCCAGCAACGAAAAAGGAGAGCAGCTCAAAATCCTCACGGGGAGGCATCTTTCGCGTCAAGCATTCACTGATCAAGAAGGATGAATACCAACAGTTGCCATCTGCCACCAAAAACGTTGGACACAGAGGCATCTACTCGAGTACCAATCGAGCAGAGCATCACATGGACCCTCTCTGAAGACTCTGCCTCTCCATTCAAAGTATCACAGAAAATCGACGAACCGGTTGAGACAGAATCAGAACAGACGAAAACACTAGTCTTTACTGAGCATGACCTAATCCTGAATGAGTTGAACCATATTCACGCGCTTTGCAGTTTGGGGGCGAACGTCCAGCAACTCAAGACGACCATGGATGATTTGGTTGCCAGGCATGCAGCTGAGATTGAAAGGAAGGACGAGGAATATGTTGAAATTCTTATCAAATTGGGTGAAAAAGAGGAAGAGCTGGCAGCGGTACGCGCCGAATTGAGTGAAACCAAAGAAGAACTTGTGGTTGTGAGCAGCACGTTGATCCAAACACAACATCGTTATTTTGAGGAAAGCAATAAGAGTATCTTCCGTGGCTTTATGAAATGAAAAGTCGACCTCGCGTATTTCTTTCCCCGTGTCTGTACCTGCGCAAAAATTAGACATTAAACCCATCCTTACAAGGATGAGGTTTACGTCACTAATAGCTTCAAACATGTTTCCTAGTCTGCTTTATTCTTTGAGTTTTGCAATCGTTCAATCCATTTGTATCCAGGAGCCTGTGTGGTAGTTGAAAGTTGCCTGTCGGAAGTCGCTGCGGCAACCTTTCGACGACTCAACATACTGACCTTCATCGACGACACCAACACTGGCGTTACAGGCTTTCTGGGGGTACCAGATGGATCGTCCTCTGCATCAGATTGAGTAGTTTCTGCAATGCCTAGAGTGGCAGCAAGTTCAGTTTCAAGCTGGTTTTCGGCTTCTTGGAATAACTGATTCAACTCATCGAATCCGTCCGGTGTATCACTAGACCATGACGTCGTGATAACATTTTCGCAATGGTCACCATTGTTTGGAAGGTGCTTGATAGGGCTAGATGATTCCTTCCTTTGCGTTTCACCATCTAATGAAAGTGAGAGCATATCTTCGCGACTTAACGAACGGACAACGGCATTACTTTGGATCACTGATTCATCTGAAGAATATTTTGAAGTAATTGCCTGGCTATATCGACATTCTTTGGGCTCGTGTCCAAATCCCAAATTGTCCTTAGTTGAAGCCACATCGGGGGACACAGACTCAATGATACCCTGGTCGTCGTTGATGAGAATTATGTTAGCCGCGTCAACACTGTCAGTCAAATATTGTACGAATATCCCAGTTTCACTGTGTTCCGGTGATGGAACATTCTTTTCTAGAGGACTGCCCACGTCATGAGTTGAAAGGGTTACGCCTTTATCTCCTTGCTGACAAAGTGAATCGTTTGGCAATGTTCCAAATCCCAAATAGTTGCTAGTGGAAGCCACATCGGAGGACGCAGACTCAATGATACCCGGGTCGTCGTTGACGAGAATTCTGGTAGCCACGTCAACACTGTCATCCAAATTTTGTGTGAATTCGCCAATTTCAAAGTGTTCCGGAGATGGACCATTCTTTTCAAAAGGACAGCTTACGTTAAGAATTGAAAGACCGTTAATTGAAACAGCCGCGGACTCCATTTCACCGATAACCGGAAGGGCAACCGATTCGGAATCAAACACGTCACCAGGAACGCTGCTGCTACCGGTAGGCCCATCAATTGGAAAAGGCTCCCCATGTTGGCCAAGGTCATTCTCCGCGGATTCCCGTTCGCGTTTGTCTGCATCGGAGGAATTCTGTGTAGTAGTTGAACAAAGCATTTCCGACGAAGATGTCTTGACGCTTTCATCTCCTTGCTGACAAGGTGAGTCTTTTGGTAATGTTCCCAATCCCAAATAGCCGCTATTTGAAACCACATCGGAGGACACCGACTGAATGATTCCCGGGTCGTCGTTGATGAGAATTCTTTTAGCCACATCAACACTGTCGTCCAAATTTTGTATGAATGCGCCTGTTTCCATGTGTTTCAGTGATGGATCATCCTTTTCTGGTGTACAGCCCACCTCAAGAATTGAAAGCCTATTTATTGAAACATGCGCGGACTCCATTTCACCGATAGCCAGAGGGGCAACTGATTCGGAGTCAAACACGTCGCCAGGAACGCTGCTACTAGGCCCATCGATTGGCAAAGGTTCCTCATGTTGGACAAATTCATTCTCCATGGAGTGCCGTTCGCAGTTGTCGGATCCAATTCCAATGGCGGAGGAATTCTGTGTAGTCGTTGAGCCATGCATTTCCGGTGGAAAAGTGATTCCGTCGTTATCTCCTTGCTGACAAGCTGAGTCTTGTATGAAATGGGCACAAATCGCATTGATCTCTAGGTCCGCCTGGAGTGCAGGACAAGCGCTGTCGCCTAACGGTAGTACGTCTAGCTCGATATTTATGCCGAACTTGGGATCGCTTCTTACGACTTCACCCATGTCGCATGTATGCTCTTTGGATTCCATGCCACTCCCGACAAAGTCGTTGAGACAATCGATGGGAAGGCTTTCTGCGCCATTGGAAGGAGTCGAAGCATTTGATGGTCCCAAGCCAACTTTGCCTGCAGGATCAACATTTAGACTGGTTGATTCAATTGCTGACTGCGAGTCACCCAGAGGGGTTTGGTCGGAACCCATAACAATCTCGGCAGATGTGATTGTCGTGTTGTGTTCAAATGGAATTGTCTCGTTAAAGTGGCCTATCGGAGGTGACTGATTGCCTGGCAGGGGATCGAGAATCAACGCTAACTGAGCTTCCAACTCATTCGCAGCATTCGCAAAGACGGCATCGATGGACTCAAAACCAGAGGAGTCGACTGCTGAAGCAGTAGATGATTTGTTGGGTTGGTTCGGTGATTGAGATGTGGCAGCTTCTTGACTGAATTCAGCTCCACGTGCAGGCTGTTCAGTGAACGAATCTGATTCAATTTGTGTGACTACTCGCGGTATCCCTATGTCGCCAATAATTTCAGTTGCAACCTTTTGACTTGTCGAAGCTTCGTCTCGGCATTGGGATGATGCGTCAGCACCGGAATCGGTAAACAACTTGGATACTGATCTCTGATCATTCTCCGAGACCTGTTCAGCCTCTTGGGGTTCAACGTGTATCGGTTGAATTTCCGGTACAATTGGTGAGTTGGCCCATTCATTTGGATGGATCACGTCATCAGATCCTCCCTCCGATTGAAAAAGAGCATTTTCTGCCTCTGAGTGCATAGAGTGGGATACCGCGTCGCATGCATCTTCGGCCAATACCTGTGACGGAATAGAAGCTATTTTAGATTCCAATTTGTTCTCCGTTTGAGCGGCAGCACGGTCCAATGGCTGGAAGCCCGACTCGAAGTCCAAAGTTTCAGGTCCCTTATTGTTCAGCGATGATGTTCTGGTATCGTCACAAACCATCAACAGAGATGTATCGGTTTGGACATGAGTTGTCGGGGATAATTCCAACAATAACGCTGTAGCTGCTTCAATTCGAGGGCCGTCAGTATTCGAATCAGGTGCAGCTGCAAGTATTCTCGCTGGCGAATGAGATGCAGGAGAGACTGGTAAGTCTGGCTTGTCGGACACACCGAGGTCTTCACAGGCATTTTCGGTTTCATTTTCAATTGGTTGTTGAGGTGATGTCTTGGGTCCCGAGGGGACACTTGACGACAATGGCGATGCAACAACAATCCTTTTACTGGCAGCAGTTTCCGCTTTTTCCGCTTGGTATTGTATTGTCTTGGCACCTCTACCGGTAGTGGCATGTTGTGCCGCCTCGACTTTTTCCAGTTTCTTGATTAGAATCTTGGCCTGACTCAAGTCAATGCGGCGACGATCGTCTTGTCGCTGTAGCATTGATTTTTTGGCTAGCTCCAATTTTTCCACTCGCATGGCTTCTCGTTTGGCCTGTTCCTGTTGCTCTTTTTTGGCCAATCGTTCCTGTTTCCATTGCGTTTGCATTTCTACTTTGGCTCTATTGGCGGCTTCTAGTTGTTGACGAATATCCTTGGCTCGTTCCAAGCGTGCTTTTTCGCCTTCTTGTTTTTTGCGTGCCATCTCCTTGGCAACCGTTTGTTGCGCTTTTTGGAGTGCAATCCTTTGGGCTCGCTCCCTCGCTTGCTGTTGTACTTTGAGACGATTTTGCTGCTCCGTCTGCTCCCTCATTTCTTTGGCCTTTTGAATGCGGGCCTTTTCATCCGCATGGAGTTTGGTATTTTGGGTAATGGTAGCAGTAGCAGTAGCACGTCCTTTGACTTTTTCCAAAGGCTCTACCCTTCGTCGAGCATCAGGGCGTAGTTGTTGACTTGCTTCTTCGGGACTGGTATTGGTCGAAGTGAATGATGGTTCATTGGAGGAATTTTTGGATGATGTAGTCGAGCTAGGGGTGCTTCGAGAGTGCCGATTCCACGTTGTTGGAACGGGTGGTGCTGAAAGTCCCAATGTAGTTTTTGTTGTTGCCGAGACTTGCGAATCTACTCCAGTGGCATCTTTCTTGATTCGTTCCAATCTCAATTGAGCTGCTCTCGTCAAGCGTACTTTTCCTCCCAAAATGTTGGTGGTGGGCACACGAGGTCGTTCATGACTCGGCGTATGGATCTCAATCGGGATTGGTCGAGGCTTGCGCTGGCTGAGGGTAGTCTTTACCGGGGATGGACGAGGAGCCACGGGTGGTGTGGACTGTGAATCCAGTGGTACCCTTTTCTCACTGACTACTTCAGAGTTTTGATGGTATTGGTGGTCTTGCTCAACTACCGGTGGATGGGGTGGATGGGGAGGAAGGGTGCCTTCGTGATGTGATTTTGTTGCCATACGTGCATCCTCAGAGGCTGGTGCAGGATGGTCACGTTGTGGAGAATGGACGACCGGTAGAGGAATGTCGTTTTCCCTTGGCGAGGGCAGTTCTAATGTCTGGTTCACTGACTCCTTTTCATGGGTGGATTCTCCATTTTCAATTGTTGTTGTTGTTTTGGTCTCAATCAGGGCTGGTTTGTAGGCTTCGGCAGACCCGATATGAGATTCAGTTTGGAGCGACCAGAAAAAGGCTTGTTCATTGGAATTCTCCGCCGAAAAATGACTTCGTGTGGTAACAATCAAAGGTTGGTACGCCGGCGTGATCAAAGGTCGAGTTGCTTCCGACGGTGATGAGGATGATGTTGTTTCGACAGAAATGGATTGTGTCAAGAGGGGAGATTGCGTTTGCTGCAACGGGGAGGGGATGGTATTTGAAAGTACCGCAATGGCATCGTCATCATTCGAGCTTGGTTGCCACAAAAGTGGTGGGTCTCCTGCTGCTGTTGCGGTTGCTGCTGCTGGTGAGCCATGTCCATGGCAATATAGTGGCATTTCAATGGCGCCTTTATGATGGAGTTGTAAAATGGCACTGACCAATCCACCCAATCCATCGTAGAGACCATAGAATGTCAAGTGTTCCTTGTAGTCGCGAATCATGCCATGCAGGACAAATTCCGCTCGACGTTGCCACAATAGATTGGTTGGTTTGGGGCACACTTTGGATAGTTGTAGGAAACAAATGGCCATGGCGGACGAGCCAAAGGCCAGTCCCAATCGTCGTTGTGACCATTGTTGGGGACGGTCCCACATCCATTCGCATAAATTGGCTGCCAGCTGGAGATAGGATTGTTGCTGAAAGACTTGAGCCGATTGCAACAAAAGTAGAATATAACCGCATGAGCCATGGGCCCAGTCGAATTTGTTGACAAAGACATGGTCCTGTTGGTTGACCATGGATTCCTCCACTTGCCCGACGAAATGATTGATGGTGTTTTGTATCCATTGCTGTCCATGTCCATGTCCATGTCCATGTTCATTGTTGAACTGTAGCTTCTCATTGATGACTATCCAATCGGATGGACTACATCCCAACAGAGTAAATAATATACCCACCGTACCACGACTGGCCCCCAAATCTAACGACGGCAACGACGACGATGCCTCTTGTTCTCTATTCTTGGCAACATGGGCACTGATTTTGGAAGGAACAGGCCAATACAAAATCTCGTCTTGTGTTTGTACCCCGTCTTTGATGAGTTGTACGGCTAGATCGACGAGAATGGAATGAAATAATGTGGGCGCCTCGAGTTCTTGACGCAACCAAAGGATGGCTTGTAAAATTCCCGCCGTTCCTTTGGTCACGGAAGGATCCCCCCGATGTTGAACCGTGACCAAGCGTTGATGGATGGTAGCAAGAATCTTTTTGGACGCGACTGAATTGTGGAGCCTATGTTCACAGGCACAAAGTAAGCAATGGGCTCCCATCCAATCGGATTGCAACAAGGCCAGAGACTTTTGTGGTTGATAATGAAATTGTGCTTCTTGTTCGGACCACACCGGTGGCAAACTAGTGACGACTTGATGCGCTCCATCTCGTGCTTGTTGTAGTGGTCTCTTGTGACGATAGACAGAGACCGAACCACGAGGTGTTTCGACCGGTACTTCGACTCGACTAAGTTCATAGAGTAACCAATATGCACCAAGTCGGCCCTTGTAGAGATTGTCTATGACGCTTTCTTGCGAATGAGTCCAACATTCATAGAGTAGTTCACGGGCAACTCCGAGAATCTGATCGGGTGTCCATCGTTCTTCTAGTGCCGATGACATTCTTGCTCCACCCAAAATGGAATGTGACTGTGACTGTGAGGATTACTTGTATACCACTGGCTTGTCTTGATTCGTCCACTCAGTCCTCAATATCATGAGGAGCTAGCTAGCATCGTACCAGGTACCGCACGGGAGTTGTTGATTCGGATGCTTCAAAGGAAGCCGATTGATGGTTCGACGTTCGACGGGTCGACCTCAATTAACCGTAAAATACCGTTATAACTGTCAGATTCGCCACTTGCCACGAGCTAATCGAGCCGTTGATGATTTGACGGACGGAGTCTCCACAAGTTAGGAACTGGTACTGGTAGATTGTTTTTGTTTACTACTAACGTACTACTGTTTAGTTTATTAGGATGGATCTACCAGTAGGAATATTGTGATTCATTATTGGCTTGGGGGGATTTGTTTGCGTCGTTGTCAGGAATACTATAATTTATAATTCCTTCATTCGACGGTTGCTTGCAGAACTATTTACAGCTCACGCGCAATAGAATACTACCTGTAGTATCCACTAACAGTAAAACCCAATAGACGTAGTACAAACTTTTCCCGACAAACTAGAATGTCAAGGGTTGAATTGTGGAAGGAGACAAGTCAACACCAGTCAACAAAAAATATCAACCTTTATTGTATGATGAGATTTTTCGCCCATCACTTCGGAATTTTTAATAATGTTACAACTAGAAGACGACAAGGAGTAGCGTGGGTGTCATGTTTGGCGTGCGAGTACCTGTAGTGGCACAAATTGAACGGAAAAATGATTTGATTTTCCTCGAGAATAGGTTGTACGATACTCCCCGAAATCAACCTCTGAATTTGATCTGGCCAGGAAGGTCCTATCACTCTCAATTCTCAATCCACTATCCATGTAATAATATCCATCGCCGCTGGGCCCACTTTAGATCATGCACGGATCCTGCTCTTTGACACCCATTGCGGCGACAGCGGCCGTCGTCGATTCATCTTCGACCGCCCCAGTAACACCTGCCGCATCCACGACGGCTGCAGCAGCGGCAACCGCCGCTTCGTCTGTCGGAACTTCTCTATTGTCCTCACTAATAAGAACAGTAGTGGAGCTGTCAGGTGGTGGCGGAGGCATCTTGGCCTTTTGTTCCGCGGCTGTAGGCTCCAGAAACACTTCGGGGTGATCTTTAATCTTCCAATGCCCATGTTTTTCCCAATCAAAGCCACGTTGCTCGGCACGAGCATGCATGCGAGCATACTTCTCCCTTACTTTGACATGAATCCCAAGCTCTTTGGCAACAGTTATCCAATTGACTTTTTGATTGTGTTCCTTTGCGATAGCATTATACTTGGCCCATAGATTTTTCGAATGAGTAACGATTTGATTCAAATCCGAGGCGGTGGAAACGACAATCGCGGACCGCTGCTTCTTGGAAGCGGATCCACTACCCAGCGAGGCATCATCAATCGTCACTGCTGATGAAATGGCGCCAGTATGTTGTAACGCGGCAGTTGCGGCGGCCTTGGCCGCTGCTGCACCCCGTGTAATCTCAATCGGAACTCGATTCGAGCAAACTAACTCTGCAGCTCGTTTCAAAGCCGCTTCCTTTTGCTCTTGGGCAAAACGTTCTCGCTGTTCTCTTAGGTCCAGCTTCTTTCTTCGCCGTTCTTCACGTGATCGTTCTCTTGCCATACGTTCGGAAGTTTTCTTTTCGGTTGCTTGTTCTCGTTCCCTTGCTTTTGATTCTTTCCGTTCTTGACTTAGTCGCCGTTGTTCACGCTTCATATTTTGCCGGCGTTCATGTTCAAGAGCCTTTTCTGCATCTTTGGCCATTCGATGTGCCTTGGAAACTTCGGACGCTTGCTTCTTGGAAAACTTGGTGACGTCTACTGCCGCAGCTACCGCCGCCGCTGTTGCATCATTCATGTACGGAGACATGATGTTATTGGCTGCCGCGGCAGCTACTGCAGCAGCCGTTGCTGCATGGTCGTCCAAAAAGGCAGAATCTACTGGGGCATCCTCGAATGATGTGTTCATTCGAATATTGTATAGGGTACAGAATCGTTCAATCTGAGCCACGATGTACGCCTTGTCGAATTCATCTTGGATGCCCAAGATGCCCCAAAAGTCACTGTCAAGATCCTTTTGAGGGATCGAGAGGCGACACAACAATTGGCTACTGAGTGTTCCTTTCAAGTAAGGCTTGTAATCAATAAATTTCTGATCAGTGCCTTCCACCAAGTCCTCATTTTCCATTGCCCAGTCTCTGCAAAGTAATCGCAGCCAGTCTGATGGGCGTTTGTTGGCTCGACGCATCTACACGGTAATTTTATAAAAACAGATAACAAATGTGACATTGTGGCATGTGAGGGATTGCAAGAGAGAGTAAAACTCAAGGAACAACTCAAAGCATGCTACAAGCGACGATAGAACTGACAGTGAGAATGCCACGCACGCAGGCACCTCACTGTCAACTACAGTATCGCTGTAGTAGTAGTGGAGAGATAAAGACGGAAATGATCCCTCGTCGTTCACGTTTCATCAACTGTCCACATGTCGGTGATTTTGAGCCTTGCCCAACAAGTCTCATTCATCACTTCGTCCATTTGTGACATTCCATCATCTCTGGATGGAACCTCAGTGTTTTCATTTCCGAGATTCCGTAGACAGCACGTAGACACGCTACCAATTTTTACAGACAGCAAAGGGAATGTCACCTACCTCCGACTGCTCCTTGGCGGAAGGTTCGGAATCCATAAAGTCCATGTCATGGACCAATTCTGATGGGTCTTCCATTCTTGGCACTGATAAACGACAATATCAACTTCCTTTAACCTTTCTTGTCACAATAATATATTGGGGCTCTCGAAGAGGTAACTTTCCAAGTCACTCAACTACAGATGGCATTGTGAATTCAAAGTCCGACGCAAGTTGGTGGCGTTGGCAAGAGAAACTAAACCAGTTCCACCTGTGGGTTCCCAGGTACGCGTAGTATTCGTACATGGTCTACGTGACCTCAGATGGAAATCGGAATGTGTGTCGAGAAATTCCGTGGGAAACGTGGAATTACAGCGATGGTGCTGACAAGATTGCTTGCTGGACTACTACAAGTCCCAAAACAACCTCAAATACTATCGCTACTGTAGAATTGCGAGCACTCTCCGTGTAGGCTACTGCTGATATAACAACTTTTTGCTACGGTAGTAGTAATTTTCTTTAGCGGTGACTCATTTTCATTCTCCAATTTTTGGCAGCTAGAATATCTGGAATTTTCTCACCAACGACACAAGTGACTCCTAGGTTGTGAGCTTGTTTTCGCAATGTCTCTTATATGTCTTCGATGCTCAGGTTGCCCCCACTGTCATCACGTCGAATGCTTGGAAGTTGTGCCATCGATTGCGGGTTTTTGGAAGGAACTGTCGCAGATTTGCTAGCATTCTCCATGGAGGGGTCAGACGCTAATTGACACCTTTGTGCTAATGTAGTAACTTGCTACTACGGTACTAATCTTCTTTAGCGGTGGCTAATTTCATTATCCAATTATTGGCAGCTAGAATATCTGGAATTGTCACCAAGGACACAAGTGACTCGCCTAGGTTGTGTGAGCTTGTTTTCGCAAGGTCTATAGCATGTCTTCGATGCTAAGGTTACCCCAACTGTCATCACGTCGAAGTTGTGGTAACGTCTTGCGATCGATTGTGGGTTTGTTGGAAGGACCTGATGCTCTTCTTTGGAAAGGAGACATTGTGAGAGTCTCTGTCTGGTTCTGATAGTCCGCATTGTCACCAATGGACGACGCCATGGAAGAACGGCGACTTGGTTCTCCTTGCACGGAGTTGGTGCAATCTATCGTGGGAGGAATTCCATTGCGGGGCCTCATTGTGGCACTTGAAGTTGCTTGACTGCATCCCTCTTTTTGGGAAATCTTTGGCATGGTCATGGTGTTGATGATGTTGTGGCAATGAGTCGAATGGAGAGTAAAGGCAATGTTTCTTTCGCTGTTTTGAGGTTTTATGCAACGTTGACGTTTCGAATTTATGAAACAGTGGCCGTGAGTGACGGAAGATACGGAACAGACAAATAGGAAATGGAATCCTGTGACGTCGACTTCGAGTTTGTCGTTAATGATCGATCATTAGCGAGCGAGATGAAGAACATGTGCGCTTCACTCTTGCTGTGTTTAACGAACACTGCGTGATTGTCCTACCGCATGAAACACGTTGAATTCTAGGACGCTTCACACGAGTTTGTCGAGAGAAGCGCCGACATTTTCGCACGGTTGTGTCCCATGTACTCTTGGCCCTTGCAATGCGTAAGATGCGACAAATTGCTCCGATTAAGGAGAAAATCACGTTCTTAATCAAAAACCCACACCCCGACACTTTAGGCCTTAAGAAATCAAGTCACGAGCGAAAGGCTGTGGAGTAATTATAGGGCTGTGCAACAACAAAGAGACAAAACATGCACTGTAACCTTCACTCATACGGAGGTGTAGATTCACTCGCGAACGCCACGATTCACTCACTACCGGTACTGTGATTGAAACTAGGTAGTGAAACTATACCTGTTTCCACCTTGGGGCTTTATTTACATGCTAACTGTACCAGGTAAAGTGCCGAGACTCATCAAGCATAAAAAATCCGCAAATCATCACTCAAGCATCCAACGTTAGTATAACAGAGAAAGTTTCAACGATCATGACTAAACAATCAGTGCTGAAAAAATACAAGGATAACTTGTTATTCCACTTCGGTGGCGACATGGACTACGAGATGACAATCATTGATTACAACGAGAGGGTGGCATTGGATAACGAGCTTCGGCGGCATTTCGACGCGTTATCAGTCTCACGGTTCAATCGATTCCTACACGAGCTACTGGATCTTGCTTTCTTGGATCAAACGACTGAGGATTCTAGTCTGCGTGAAAGGAAGTTGCATATCTACAGATTGATTTCGGAATGTGACTTGAATGAATCCCATTTTGATCGAATGAAGATGCACTTTATCGAATCTCTTCGGCATTCATGGGTGAATAGTGATATCATTGAGATTGCTTCCCATCATTTGGATGATCTCCGGTATCTATTTGCTCATCGAGCCTTTGTGGTCTCGCCACCACCTAAAAGTGCAGCAGATCATCCTGCCCAACATCCGTCGCCCATGAGATCTGTCATTCAAAGTCTTGCAGGAATCTCAAGCAAGACTATTGCACAACAGTATCGCCTCCAAAAGTAGCTAACTACCAATAGAATATCAACAAAGACTTTGCCGCCTCAGCGTGATCATTTGTATATCCAAGCTACTAGTAGCTAGCTAGCCCTTGTTTCAAAAGCGACTACCATCTACCATGGTACTCTCAATGTCAAAGCTTTAAGTTCACCAAGTCGGACCTAACAGTGAACTACCTGTAACAACGTTCTTCATTTCAACATGATAGTTCTGAGAGTTGGCCACTGCTGCTATGATTACTGTTGCATCCCACCGATTGGCCAAGTCAAAAATGGGTGTTTTCAGCTGTCTGCTGATGACATCCTCTAGGTACCAGGTACCGATCTTTCGACAAATGTAAGTACCTACTACCCGTACCAGGTACGAAACTAGAAGGATACCTCGAACTTGTATTCGCTGTTTGAATTCTGAATTTCTGATGACATTTTTCGCAAATGACTGTTGCAATTGGCGAAGGCATTTTCCGTTTCTTTAGTTATACCGAGAACACAAGCAAGTGTACTGAAGTGCCTACAGTTCGCGTCTCGTGGGATTTGACTCTTTGTTGCCCGGTTTTTCGCCCAATCTATTTCCATGGTTGGAACCCACTGGTATTTTCTTGCGAGAGCTATGGCCCCATGTGCGAGAACATGACGAATCCCTTCTCTGTGGTCCTGCACCATAAGTATAAAAAATAAGCCTCCTCTCATTGTTCTCGTCCCAAGACCCGAGGCCATAGAAAGGCGATGCTCAATTCAAAAACAAGTCATTTGCAAATGGAATCATGCGAAATTGAAGAACCACCGGTAGCCGCCGTGGGTAGAACGTTTCTCATAAAAATTTGTCTCTACCACTATACAAAAACAATCAATTATCTCTGAGAAAATGGCAGTCACTCCTAAAGCGTCCATCCGCAAGATTGGTAAGACCATTATAAGTTTGGGACGTCTAAGAGGAAAGGTCGTAGCAGGAGGGAAAGATTATCATTGCGAAACCTCTCATGATTGCTATGGACGAGATGGAATTTCGGATAGTAGCAAAACACTGGATTCGTCAATGATGGAGGACACCTGCAGCTTGCGCGTAGGTGATGATTCAGACCAACATATGATTCCAAGTCGACCTGCTGATGATAATGGTGGGCTTCCCGAAGATCATCCGTCGTCATTATGTGTCGAGACCTTTACCTCCCCTAGGATGAGTTATAGGAAAGTCTTGTCACCAGAGGATGAAGCCCTGATCTCCCCGTGGTCTTCACCAAGTCTGCGACGGAGGCCACTAACTAAATTGGATAGGCTGGTTATTCCTTTCGAGTGCCCGAACATTCTGTGGTGGTCATGTTGACGACGAGCATGAGAACAACAATAACAACCGCGACGACGAGGAAGAGACGACATCCGAACACGATGTGGTTCCACCATTGGTTCCTATCAAACGTTCTCTCCCCAAGAGCAGGTTCCACATCGACCGACGAATGGCAATGCAACGTGAAGATAGTTGGTTAACCATGGGGGTTGACGCTGATGATGGCGATAGTCCACAACGTGTTCCACGCTTGCGAATAGCTCACAGTCAACACCACAAGCTTTGCCGTTCGATTGCACCACCAGTCACATTGACAAATTCAATATAGAAAAGAACCTTGAAGCCTTTCTTGAAAGAGGGTTGCAACGGATCATGCATCAAGTGCTACAAGAACTGAGGACGAGCCAAGAAGGTAGCCATGATCAGTACCAGGTAGAGTTTAAAAAAGTAATTTTTGTACCAGTAGACTCCATGCCCACAGTTTCCCGTAGTATAGAATATGCGAACTCAATGTAGGGCCGTAGAGGCCTTGCAGGCGAATTTGAGATCGCGTCCCTTGATGAGCGATTGTAGGTTACCTACGTGGTACGCTTGATAATGTTGTTTCCTGCTTGACCAAGATCCCACAGGATTTGTGACCTGGTACGCTTGATAATGTTGTTTCCTGCTTGACCAAGATCCCACAGGATTTGTGGATGCTCACTTCTCAAAAATCTCTTGTGCAATTTATACCGTTTCTGACGCAGGGAGTCAGTTTAGGGTATCCAATATGGATATGAAGTACAACGCACACGTGACATGGTTCACTTGGTCATCCAAACATGATCCAAAATGTGTCCGTTGTTGTTGTTGTTGTTCTTGTTGTTTGCCTCTGGATGATCATCGAGTCCAATCCATTGAAATTCCAATGTGGAATGGTTGTGTACCGTCACTTGACCAAATCCCCTCGTCTCGCCAATGGTTTTGGTGGCCCACGGCGCTGGATACCATTCGGCATGATCCGTTTGATTGGGTAGTAGTGCTGCGGGTGATTTTCCGGCATTTCCCAGAGTAATGTGAGTGGGTCCTCCATTGTGACAGCGACTTTGAAAGAGTCCGGGACAGGATCGAAAGTAGGCATGGTAATGACCCGACAAGACCAGGTGAACCTTGTGTTGTTTCAACAAGGGTTCTATGGATCGCCGTAATCCCAAACCAACATTATTGTCGGACCATATGGCTTGATTCATGTAGAGTGGTCGATGGATTTCTACAACAATCCATTTCGAATCGGGTTGAATGATCTGCTGTAATTCCTTTTGTAGCCATTGATATTGAGGTGATGAGGGACTCAAATCATGTTCACTCGACAAGACAATGGTGGTGAGGAGGGGTGCCTCGTGTCGGTACCAAAAGACTCCATTTCCCCCCCGAGGCATTTGAAATCGTTTGGATACCACCACGCCACATTCTCCACCCGAATCGTTGTCGTCGTTACTAGTACCATAATTTCCCCAGGTGGGTGTATAACTCGTATTGACACCACTGGGATCAGCTGTACCACCAGTGAGATAATCATATTCGGTACTTCCCACGACAATCATCAGAGGGATCTTGGAGGCATATGCTTGGATCATTTGAAACCATTCATCCCACATGGTGATATTTCCCCTCGCATAGGATAACCCTCCTAGATGATGAATGGCATGAATAGAAGAAGAAGAAGTATCATGAGAATCCAGTAGTTGGGCAATGGCATTGACCGAGTCCTTGGCATCCATCGTTCCTTGATTGGCCAGCACTACAAAGGAATAGAGAGATTGGTTCACAATGGGAGGTGATTGAAAATACATGACCGATTCACTCCAAATGATTCCTTGTCCCACGGTAATTCCGACTTTATAGTGATAATGTGTATCGGGTTGAAGATTCGACAAGACCACGGTATGAAAATGGCCTGGAGAAGAAAAAGGGGTAGTGGTCGAGGCATGACAGAGATCGGTAGGGAAAAGGTGGTGGAGGTACCAGTGGCTTTTTGTTCATCATCCCCTTGAGCTTTCCAACCATAGACAGCAACAGGAATCCCCTCATTGATGGTAGTGAATTGGATCAGGACTTGAAAAGGATCATCTGTAAGAGACAAGTGAAGATGAATGGGACTTTTCGGATTCACATCTCTTCTCCAACTACCGGAACTACCGGAACTCAAGATTGCACCTGGAAAGGGAAATTGAAACTCAGAAATCGAAAAGAACTTTTCAGTCCAACCAAAGTGCCACAATGGACTGTGAAGCCAGGCAAGAAAGGCGAATGGCCACCAGAGGAATCGTAATGACGACATGGACATTCTCAAGACCAATCTTTTGTGGGCGTTCAGCTAACGATAACCGTGACAATGAGTCACGCCGAGGGTCCACTTTCTCTTTCTACTGGTACAAGGTAGATCCTCTCATTGTTGTGGAGTGTGTGATTGTGAACCGGTGTGACACATTGGCGTCCCCACGAGTCAGATGTTCGAGGCTTCCACTGGTGGAGTCGATCAAGTCATCCTTGTTTGATAATTCCGTTTTGAAATCCAATCGGACCGGAAATTAGTTAAATGAAATTTCTCGACAGGCGTTGAATTTTTGGTGACTTAGAGCGATTGCCATTTTGATCCGAAGGTGCCTTCAACGTGAATTCGTAACGGTGACGTTGATTTGATACGAAACCAAAGTAAAAGGGCTTTCCACGATGGCACACTCTTCTGCCTTCCAGCTCTTCTACAATTGGAAAACATCGGAACACGGTTTCCGCGTCGTTGGTCCATCAATAGAATTGCATTCGTTCAGTGGCCTACCGGGTTAGTTGTTGTTTAGCAGTGGCCGGTTCTGGTAGTTAGTTTTGGATTGTGGATCCTCACTTACAGTCAACTGTAAGGGGCATGGTGAAGGGAGGAACCATATACTAACAAGAAATGGTTCAATCATCGTTCCGCAATTTGCAAGAAAAGGCGGAAGCCATCAATTGGGTGTTGCTTCAACCCACTGTAGATCTTTGGAAGTTGAGGGAATTTGCCTTGTCCGATGGTGGTTTGGTCAATGGTAAGTGGACGATAACACATTCGGTTGTTGCCTTTTTGGTCGTGTACCATGTCTCTTACACACATTTACTATTCATCAACAACAACACCAATTCTTAATTATTACTATTACTATTAGACACACTTCGCAAGCGTGCTTGGCCGAAACTTGTTGGCCTAGGAAAGTATTCCAAACCCAAGGAGACACCGCTCGCTCCAGTACATGCCGAAGAGAACGACAACAACAATACCAAGGACAATAATACTAACCCCATTTTCGAAATTGACACGGCCATTCTCCACACACCCCGACGAAATCTCCCTACCACAACGACTCTTGATTTACTGGTAGAATGCATGGATAAGGAACAGATTGATCGGGACGTGGCCCGTTGTACTTGGCATTTACTCACAGGAAGTCAACGATCTCGTCGGAATCAAATCAAATCCAAAGACAAGAGTAAAAAGGTTGGTTTGTTGCTCAAAAAGAAACAACGACGACTTGCCAATTTGATCAATGTCACCTTGGTCGAATCGTATGCATTGTCCAACCAAAACGAAAAATTACGTTATTATCAAGGATATCACGACGTGGCCTGCATCTTTCTTCATGCGCTAGGGGGAG